>PVIC010045483.1:0-14607 GCA_004025085.1 Thryonomys swinderianus
CAGACCCAAACTATAGCAGGTGTTGCTGTATAGCATTTGAAAATATACTGGTCATAATTTTAAAGGAAACAGTAATGTTCTAAAATATATTGTAATGTGTTTGACTCATACCACATTATACTGTACTGTAAATATACTGAATGAAATTTAATAATAACTGCAATTAAATCAGATGCATAAATTCTCTGTTTCTCTCTCTTTTGAGACAAAGTCTCATTATGTATTTTAGGCCTTGCCTTGAAGTGTTAATATAGCCCAGGCTGGCCTCAAATCCTCTTGCCTCAGCCTCCTGAGTGGTGATATTATAAGCATGAGCTACCACACCCCACTAAATTTCTCTTATATTAAAGCTGTGTAATTATGATGGGCCTATGGCTTGTGTGTCTCAGACCTTGGGGCACAGAAGCCTAAACATTTCTTTGATGAAATTATGATAGTCACTTCCGGTAACTCCTTAGAAATCTAAGGCATACACTTAGGGTGCCTTAGAGGAGAATATTTTGATCAGATGCGATAGAGACAGCTGAGCCACATAAAACTTCAAGAGTCCATCACTCATTTTCTCAGCTGCAAGCACATCCACAGAACACAGTGAGAGACTGAGCATCACCTGAGAGATATTGTAATGAAAGTCTGATGCCTCATCGAGCACAGAGACTATGGTGCTCTGAAGAAGGCTTTCCTCACCAGTCTGCCTCATCTGGGGCACACACACACACACTCATATTCTGACACACTCATGCACACATACATATCTGCCTCCCTGGACTCACTGATCATGTTGCTCATGTGTAGATATCATTGGAACTACGATGTGTCTTCTTGCCTGTGCTTTTGCTAACTTGATGGGAACCATAGTTTTCTGTGTGGACAGAATGAACCTGGAGACTTCCTCCTGGATAAACTAGTAACATGGATGTTTCTTATAATTTACCTGAGATAGACAACATCATGCAAACATTGCTTTGCTCAGGTGCCAGGCTAATGGACTTTGGTCATGCATAGCGGAACAGGCCAGGAGTTCTATTTCAGCCAGAATGTTCCCTGACCTCAGGCCTGGTATTGAAGCCTTTGCCTACCTCCTTAAATTTATAATCTTGAGGCACAGATTCATTTCCTTCTCTGAAAAGGCACCCTACAGAAGTCGTCAAGCCACACCCCGTTATCCATTTGATGCTTATCAGGTTTTCAAACCTAAGCATAGTTAACACTTTGGCTTGGATAACTGTGTTAGGCAAGCTATCCTATCATTGTAAGATGTTTAGCCCCATTTTTAATTTCTACTCATTGGGTGTCTATTATATTGTGTGGGTGTGAAGTGTTCCCCAAAGTCCCATGTGTTAAAGGTTTGGTCCTTACCTTGAGCAGTTGAGAGGTGCTAGAGCCTGTAGGAGGTGGAGACTATTGGGAAGTTTTAGGTCACTGAGAGTTTTAGGCCTTTGAAGGGGGTCATGGCACCCTGATCACTTCCTTTTCTCTTCCCAGCCATGATAGACTACATGAGGTGAAAAGGGTTTCTCAGGTCTGTGTTCCCAGCATGATATACTATTTCTCCCTAAACCAATTGGGCCAAACAACTGTGGGCTGGTCCCAAATTGTAAGCCAAAATGATCCTTTTCTCTTTAATTATCCTGAAAATTTTCTCACAATATTAGAAAATTAATGCTCCAGAAGGACTTCTCAAGTTGCACCGATCAAAAATGTTTTCAAACATAGACAAATGTCTCCTGGAGGATAAATTCATCCCTTGATTGTGATAACCTAATGTACATAAATAATATTGTGTAAGTTACATACCCATCTCAAATTTTGATAGCCTGAAAGTGTGTCAGTTATCTTATGACTAAGTAAGACAGAAATTAATACATAGTCAGAGAGAAATTGGTCCCTCAAGGAAGTCAGCATGTGTGCATGCATGCATGTACGCGCATGTGCACACACACACACACGCAATAGAGACATCAGAATTGTGGCTAGAAGCCAATATAAAGAACGTCAAGCCTCAAGATGGAGATGCAATAGCCAAACCTGCAAGATAAGCAGTAGTTTGAGACTGTATTATAATTAGCACCACGTGTATCAGGGAGCTTAGAGAGGCATCAGGAGCATGGGTGGGTACCAAAAAATCTGAACCAGTCCCTTCCCCAGAATGCCTTTGTTCTTTCCATGTACCCATGCTCTGCAACTCATTTCCTTACTGGATCAATATTAGCTAAGCGACAATACTTGTAACCTCTTGGTTGGTTATAGTTTGAGCCATGTTGTACACACTTTGTGATTTTGTTGTATAAATTATCCTTGACAAAGGGCCTTGATGGCCCCCTATTCAGGATCCCTCAGTCTTTCAGGGGCTCTTTCTTACTAAACCTTTCCTACTCTTGGCCTCCTTTGTCCCTTGAAATACATTCTTTAATATTTGGGGACACAAACTCAGCACATTGAACATCTAGCAGGTCAAGAGTTTCATTTTTCTTACCATTTCATTCTTAGCAATCATCCTGCTTACTACAATAGTTATCAACTTCATTAAAAAAACAAAGTATCAGGTGATCCTAACAATTTGAGGAATGATAGACTTTCTTCTTTAAACTATATTCCTGCTTCTTCTAGCCAAGGACCCTTGTGAGTTTCTTAGATCCCCTTTTCCGCTCGTAGTACCCATTTCAATGATAAACTGCATGCACACTTTGTTTTCCTTTCCTAATGCCTAAACAAGACTCTAGGGTAAAGTTACTGATAAGCACAAGCTGCAGGATCAGTATTTATAAAACCTTTCCAAGTGCCTCTTATCACTGTCATAATAGAGAGGGTCAGCAACTCAAAGAGGAAGTAAAACAAAGACAAGGAAAGATGATCTTTTTAAACTGGCATAAACATCCTTCTTTATTTGCTGTGGCTTCTTATTATCATCACTTCTGCTTTGCTGAATATTCTTTTCATGCATCATGATTGCCGATCCTACCAGAAAAGGCATAGCATTTATTTATCTATCTTTATTCTTAGGAGAAGAGGAGGTGGAGGGGCGGGTAGGGAGAGGGAATGAGAGAGTGAGGGGAGAGACCCTGAGGACATAGAGCATCTTTCTGTCATTACAGTCTCAACTTCAATTTAGTTTCTTTCTAAATGCTGATTGGCAACTATGTATGGCATCCTCCCTTGTGTGCTTTTATCAGCACACAGTCCAAACTGCTAACAGAATCTAATCTCTGACTTCCTGGTGAGTCACACAACATATTAAAGACACATCAAGGCCGTTGTAAACTGGATGAGTTGATAGTTGATGAAACTGAGATAAGAAGGTTTTATTGTCAATTAAATGAAGGTTTCTGTGGCCTAATCTTAAGGTTCCTTTGGCTACAGTCCCTTTTAATTCAAACGCATATATGTACATGTGATAATTATACTTAAACAATTAAAGCAATTCAGTTTTGGATACCAAACAATCAGAAGCATGGGACTAATAATCAGAAGCTTTATAGAATAATAAGGAACAAAATTTCTTTCTCTTGGTCCTCTGTAAAATAAGCAGGTACTTGGGAGGTAACCTAGCCCAATCCCTTTATTTTAAAATAAGGAAGTTGGGAACCAGTTTCCTTGGTGACTCACCTAAGCTCTGATGTTTTTCCATTAGATCATTGCTGTATATTATTTTGATACTTGGACAAGAAAGAAACATATTTGTTAATTATAATGCACCTTTATTATAGCTTTAGTGCTTGATATTTATGCATCTCTTAGAGATTTATAGTAGAAAGACCTGGACAAAAAGCATATGGCTGTAGCCCTTAAGTACAGATTTCTGGAAACACTTAGCTACTGTGTACATTTAAGCTCATTTTCTGGTTACAATGAAGAACACATTGCATTTAAAAACCATTTTGACAAGCAGAAGAGACACTCGAGTTTTTCTTGGAATAAAATGTTCTCTGCCAGTTGCTCTTGGTTGCAGCAATCCTGAGTTAGCCACTAAAAAAGAAATTTAATGGGAAGAATTCAAGGCAAAAGGATCACTGTGGCTGAAGAGGCCTATCATTCTGGGTAGAGATGGAAAATGGAATTTCCTAGTGAGATGGAATAGAAGAAACAAAAAGTAGGTACAAAGAAGACAAGGAAATCAAGATTTTAAAATTGAGAACTGCAGCCTCAAAACACAAAAGTTACTCAGACATTTTTTTCCCCTTCTGGAAACTTCCTCAAAACAAAAAAGAATCCCCACAGGTCCTTTTACCATATACCCGTATACCTGTAAGCTGGCCACTAAACCTACCCTTTTCACTTACAAATTGCTTCACCTCTAAACTGTGCCCCCCCCCACACTGGGGGGCAACATACCTCAACTCCGAACACATGAGGATGGCTTGCACTGTAACCAGACAGCCAGTGAGAACACACACCCTAGCTCACTCATCCAGATGCGTCCTCCACACCAACTTTCAAGCCATACCCACTGCACTATATTAGCCTTGCCCACCTCATACACATAACACATCATACCACTTTTATCCTCCAGGCAAAAAACCATTTAGTGCTCCCCCATACTTTGTGTAACCTTGGGTATTTAATTAGTTGGCCTGGCAAAAAATGGTACCAAGTCTGGGCCTAAAATTCTGGGTCAAATGATTGGTGCCAGAACGGAAAGCCAGAGGTGGAATTACCCCAACTCTCCAAACACAGAGCCACACTTTTCATATGGAAGCATCTCTGTGGCTCAGAGCCAGTTTTCACCTCCCTCTTCCTCGCTCTTAATCTCCTAGTCCAACTCTCTCTCTCACTTCCTCTCTTTCTCTCCACAGATGGCATTCAGCAAAAAGACACTGGCCCCAGTAAACTTGACGTGCACTGGATTTTCTTTCTGCCTTTTCATAATAGATTTGTGTGTACTTTTAGTCGGTGAGTCCATTTCAGTAAATACTTTCCAGAAATCTTTACTGAGCTCACTGTTCAGAAGGCCCTTGTAGAAAATATGGTCCTTCCAGGCAACATCTTCTTTACTGTCATGTTATTGTAATTTAGATGTATTTCCTGCAGGTTCCTTGAGTTGTTTTTTGTCTCTGTCACTTCCTTTTTCAAAAGTATCGGAGTAGTAAATGGTGCAATTACTGCTTAGTTATCTTCTTGTCGTGCACTTCATTCCCCTGCTCCAGCTTGTAAATTTATGAATTCAAATGCTAATCTTGTTGTAGGTCTGTATACATTAACAATCAACCAGAAAATAGTGTGTCACTATTTAACTGGCAAATGTCAATTTATCATGACTTTACATATTTTTAAATGAACTATCACTGTGAACAACAGAATTTTTTTAAATGACTGTTTGGGTGGAGTTTTTAAAATTTGAAAGGAATGAGTAAATCAGGATTATCAGGATTAATCTCCCATAAATCAAGACACAAGGAGAAAAACCAGTATTACAATGAGCTTAAAGCAAAGTGTCAAATTCATCTTGGCTAATACAATAACTGCCCCACCTTGTAAAGCCACTTGTCTTCACTTGCAAATGTTAACATAAAGAGCAGAACAGCATTTAGAGTTCTTGCTGTGCTGTAGGCAGTGAACAGGAAACCAAAAGGAAAACTTGGAGAACCTATAATTATGGGAAAGTAACAGGCAGGGTATTTTAAGGGAGAAATAATAAGATGATATTGAGCAAGAAGAAATTTCAGGATGAGCTCAGAAAATAAGATTTATCAAATTTCTCAGTATAATCAGTGGAGCCATTATACTGTATAATGTTGTTGGGGCTATTAGTATTAATAATAGTAATCATCACTTATTACAAAGACACTGTAGAGAACAGTTTTTTTGCAGCAGTAGAGAGATAGAACAGATAGACTTGAAGAAAAATGTCCCTTCAATTCTGTAGTGCCAGGCACAATATAAATTCTAAAAACAAAAGATCTTAACCACCTCATTATCAAAAAATACTTTCTGACCATATCTAAGGCAAATACACTCTACTCCTTTAATTAAAGATAATGATTCTTAATATGAATGACTCAGTTGACAAAACACTGTAACCAAAAATGGTTAGTTGAGAGCATTTATCCTTCTTACTGTTTTACTTTTTGAAGTAATCCACAAAATAAACTTATTGTGTACAAGGAATCAGATAAAGGATATAAACTAGAATGTCAGGAGAAGAATACATATATTTAATAAAACATTTTCATGGAAATTTTTATTGTGATAATTTTAAGTTTACATGCAATTGTAAGCAAAGTACAGAGACTACTTTCTACTAGTTTCACTATTTTGCAGTGCAGCAGTATAATATCACAAACAAGATATTGGCATTAATACAGTCTACCCATTTTATTCATATTTCCCCCACTTTAAATGCAATATCTGTGTGTGCATTTAATGCCATACCATTTTGCCACATATGTAGGTACACATATCCATCACTACAGTCAACATACAAAACATTTCATTCTCACAAGGATTCTTCTTTCTTCCCCTTTATTGCAAAACTTATCTGTCCTCTTCTTTGTCTTTAACCACTGTCAATTACTCATTGCTATTTTCCATTTCCAAGTTCTCATTTATAAAAAGTGTTACACAGGGTTGAGGACGTAGTTCAGTGATAGAGTACTTTCCTACCTACTATGCATTAGACGTTGGGTTAAAAAAAAAGTTACATAAATGGTATCATATAATATGAAAACTTTTAAGATATACCTTTTGCAAATGAAAAAGGGGATCAAGAGATTGGAGCTGGAAAGGGAGAGAAGGGAAGTAAATAAGAATTAAGATGGGGCCCAAGATTTGGCTCAGTGGTTCCGGCGCCTGCCTTGCAAGCGCAATGGTCCTGAGTTCGATCCCTGGTAACCACATACAATGCTGGGAGTGGTGACTCACGCCCACCGGCAATCAGTACCACATACCACAGTGCCAGGCATGGTGGCTCACGCCTGTCATCCCAGCACTCGAGAGGCAGAGACAGGAGGATTGCTGAGTTCAAAGCTTTCCTGGGCTACACAGTGAGCTCAGGGCCAGCCTGAACTACAAAGCGAGACCCTGTCTCAAAAAAAAAAAAAAAAAAAGAATCAAGATGTTATGTACATGTACCAACTTTCCACGATGAATACAATCATTATGCATTGTAAAGATGTACTAATAAAAATTTTAAAAATAAAAAATTGACTTTTCATTCAGCATAATTCCTCAAAAAGTCATCCAAATTTTTGTTCATATCAACAGTTCCTTTTTAATATCTATGTAGCAGTCCGTGGAATGTATGTACCAGTTTGATTAATCATTTACCCCTTGAAAAAATATCTAATCTGGGCCGGAGGGTTAGCTCAGTGGTTCCAGCGCCTGCCTTGCAAGCGCAAGGACCTGAGTTCAATCCCCGGTAACCACATATAATGCTGGGCGTGGTGGCTCACGCCTGTAATCCCAGCACTGGGGAGGCAGAGACAGGAGGATTGCTGAGTTTGCAGCGGCTTGCCTGGGCACCATAGTGAGCTCAGGGCCAGCCTGAACTACAAAGCGAGACCCTGTCTCCAAAAAGCAAAAAAAAATCTAATCTTTTTCTAGTTTTTAACTATGATAGACAATTTCTTGAATATTCACGTACAAGTTTTCATTTTAGTTGTTTGAGCCCAATTGCTAAGTCACATAGTAATTGCATGTTAGCCTTATAAAAAATCACTAGATTGTTTTCAGAGTGCCTGTAGTTTTGTCTTCCTGACAATAATGTAGCAGTGATTCCATTTTTCCACAACTATTTTTTTAACTTTAGCTCTTTTGATTGGTGTGCAGTAACATCACATGATGACGTCCGCTGGAATACTTCTAATGGCCAGCCTTGTTGAGTATCTTTTCGTATGCTCGCTTTCCAGCTGCTTTACCTCTGCAGCGAGATCTCTTTTATGACTTTGTCTATCTTCTAACTGATCTATCTGAGGTTTTTAATGGTGAGGTTTGAGAATTCCTTCTATTTTCTAAATTTCAGCCCCTCATTGAATATACCATTCATAAACACTTTCTCTTAGTCTGGACCTCTGTATATATCTATATATAGATACATATTAGGGAGAGCATATCAGTGCTCTACCCCTGAGTTATACTCTCAGCTTTCTCTTAAATTTTATGTTGAGCCAGACATTTGACCAATGTAGCCTTGAACTTGCTACTTTCCTGCCTCATCTCCTCAAGTACCTGGGATTATAGGTGTGTGTCACGGTACCTGATTGTACTTATTCTTTTTGTTCTTCACACTGACTTTAATAAACCAAAATGTTATTTTGATAAGGCCTTATTTATTAATTTTTCCATTTATGTCAAGTCTAAGAACATTTTGCCTAGTCCCAAATCCTGAAAGTTTCTTTCTGGCTTTCACCAAGTTTATGTGTATATAATATATGAAATTTTGGTTGAGTTTTGCTTTTTGTTTTTGTTTTCTCATTTAATTACAGTTGTTTTGAATATTTTCAGATGATTTTTCCATGTGAATTGATATCATACTATTTTTTTCTTTAGTCTGTTGATATATCATTAATTAATTCTGAACTCTGAACTGAGCTTGCAGGAGTAACTCCCAACTGGCCTTGATTTTTTCATACATTATTGGCTTCAAATCACTAATATTTAAAAAGAATTTTTGTATATAAATTTATGAGCATTAGTGATGGATATCTTTTGTTCTTTTATGTCACTTGTTATGATTTAGTGTTGGCATAATAGTGAGCTCATAAAATGAGTTGGGATGTTTCTGCAACAGATTAGGTAACACTGGTGTGGGTTTTCCTCTACATGTTTGAATTCCTCTGTGAAATTTTAAATTATAAATTCAATTCCTCTTATGGTTATAGCTATTCAGATTACCTGCATCATTTTGGTTGAGATAAGTTGTTTGTGATTTTCAAGAAATAAGTGCTTTTCTTCAAACTATCAAATGTACAAGTACAAAACTGTTTACCGTTTGTGTGTGTATATGTGTGTGTGTGGTACTAGGGATTTATTTTTTCCTTTTCATTGAGTTTACTGGTACATTTTAGGTTTACATTATTATCATGTTCAACACTGAGAATTCATACCTGTACATGATATAGCTTGATTCTCATTGTTTTCCATTTTTTTGCCCTCCCTACAACCTCACCCCAGTATATACATAAGCTTTGTTTCTGTTTTTCTGTTTTCACCATCAAATTTTTTCTTTTGTTTTTTTGCTTTCCCATACCCTCTGCCCTCCCCGTCCCTTTGAACATTTTCTTCCTATTTCACAACACTTCTCATACATTTTGAAACTCATTTACAATTTCAGTTTCTCATATTGGAGAAGTGATACGGTACTTACATATCTGTATCCTACTTATTTCACTTATGAGTATGGCCTCAAGGTAGATTCATTTATTCCCTCCAATTTATCATTCTTTATGGATGAATAATACTCCATTTTAGTTTTTTAAAAACCTGTATCTTCTTTATCCAGGTACTGGGGCTTTAACCCAGAATCTTGATGTGCTAAGCAAGTACTCTACCACTGAGATACATTCCTACTCCTCTTTTATTTTTTATTTTGTTGCAGTCTTACTAAATTATTCAGTCTGGCCTGAAATTTACACTATTTCTGCCTTGACTTTCAGGTAACTGAGATTACAGTGTAATAATAGCTTCAAGATTTGTAGTAATACTTTTTTGCTTTATTTTTGCTTCTGGCAATTGGTATCTGTCTTATTTTTAAAATTTGAGTCAGTTTTGCTAAAAGTGTATCACTTTTATTCATATTTTTCAAAGATCCAGCTTTTGTTTTTACTGGTTTTCTCTATTTTCTGTTTCATTGACTTCTGTTCTTATTTTCCTTGTTACCTTCCTTCTCTTATTCTGGATTAATTTTAATCTTCTTTTTCTAGTTTGTTAAGTTATGAACTGAAGTTACTAATTTGAAATCTTCATTTCTGATATAAACATTTAATGCTATAAATTTTCTTCTCAAGACTACTTTGGGGCTTACATTCATTCATTCATTCATTTTACCTACAAGTAGATTAGGTCCAAGTATGAGAAATACAGCATTATACATTTTTATTTCAAAGCTTTGATATATCAGTATAAAAAGACAGTACAAAAAATAATGAATAACATGAGAAGAAAACGCACATTTGTGGAACTGATGTGTGTTTGGATAATTGGGAAGGCTTCCTAGCTTGTACCAGCTTTGACCATGTGAACTGAAGCTGCAATACACTCTTAACCTAGGAGGAAATGTGTGATTATTCAAAGACTTTAACTTTTGTCCAAAAAAGCCTGACATTGCTGCCCACTACTGTAGCTTCAGCTACTGAAGAAGCTGAGTGAGGAGAATCACAATTTTGGGGACAGCTGAGGCAACTCATTGAGACTTTCTAAGTCTGTTTATAAAAATAAAGGGGCAGGGATGACCTCAGTGGTGGAACCCCAAAACATGGCAGAGGAGGTGTTAGTTGAAAAATATGACTCTTGCTATTAATTGTAACTGGAAAAAAAATCTAGCTTTGTTAGTACATAAAACTAATATTTAGGATGCTATAGTTTAAAATACTAGAAATATCAAAAATTATATTCTTATCCATCAAGTGGTGTGAACTAGATTTGCATTCCTGTTATATTACTTAAAATAAGGAGCATCTTTTCTACACTTTGGCAAATGGTCCTACTCCTAAGTTTTGATCAGCTACCAATATTTTCTCCTTGACACTTTCAGGGTCATGAAATTATCTGAGTTCCTTCAATGTGAGTTTTACTAGCATTCCTTCCTCCGAGGTACATTCATCTTTTACGTCACCATCACTTTTCTCATTTATCCCAATAGATTTGCCTTCACTAGGTTTCTCTGTCTGTAAATCAGAAAGGAAGACAAACCTGAGTGTTTTTCAAATGTAAAACATCAGTACTGGGGACAGCTCAACAGCAGAGCACTTACTCAGCACATGGGTGGCCCTGGACCCAAGCTCCAATGAAGAAAGCAAACAAGCAAAAGAAGTTCTTGAAAACTATACAAATAGGGCCGGAGATTTAGCTCACTGGTTCTGCCACCTGCCTAGCAAGAGCAAGGCCCCTGGTTCGATCCCGGTGAACACATAAAATGATATAATATTGGACATAGTGACTCACACCCACCAGCAATCAGTACCACACCCCACAGTGCTGGGTGTGGTGGCTCACACTTGTAATCCCAGCACTTGAGAGGCAGAGGCAGAAGGAAAACAAACAAACAAAAACTATACAAACAAAAGGTACTGAAAGACAAGTCAGCAATACAGAGAAGACACTTGTCATGCATATCTCTAAAATGATTCTGTGACCATACTGTATGAAGAACTCCTAAAAATTAAAAGGAAAAAGTCAAGAAACCATAGAAAACTGGGCATAGTATAAAAACGAAAAGGAGCCAAGAGCAAGAAAACACTATGACAGGTATAAATCAGTCCATATCAGTCATACCCATTAATGTAAGTGGCCTCAATGTGCCAATTAAAAACACAGACTGACAGAATAGATTAAGAAACAAGACCCTACAATATGCTGCATACAAGAAACACACCTAATTCAGAAAGAAAGCCAAAGACTGAAAGTAAAAGGAGGGAAAACAATTCTTCATGTGACAAGAAACTGTGTAAAAGTAGGAGTGGCTATTCTATTTGCAGACAAAATAGATTTCTAACCAAAACTGATTAAGAGAAACAAAGAAGGACACTACATTCTTGTACAGGGTACAGTCCAAGGGAAAGACATGACAGTAATAAATATTTATGCACCAAATTCCAGTGCACTCAACTATATAAAACAATTATTAATGGAAACCAAAAGCCAGATAAGCACTAATACAACTGTAGTAGGGGATTTCAGTACCCCACTGCCACAACTAGACAGATTAACTGGACAAAAAGTCATCAATGAAATATCTGAACTGAATCAAAACTTGGAACAAATGGACTTAATAGATACCTACAGAGTATTTCACCTTACAAAGTCAGAATATTCATTCTTCTCAGCTGCTCATGGGTCATTCTCCAAAATAGACCATGTGCTAGTTCATAGAGCATGTTTAAGTAAATGTAAGGAGCTGAAGTTATCCCCTGTATATTGTCAGACCATAGTGCCTTGAAATTAGAGCTGAATACCAAAGAAATTCCAAGATCTTTACAAACATATGGAAATTGAATGACACTACTGAACAACTAATAGGTCACAGAAGAAGTTAAACAGTTTGTACAATTCAATGAGACCCCCAATACAACATACAGGAATTTATGGGACACTGAAAGCAGTTCCATGAGGGAAATTCATAGCAGTGAAATGCCTACACCAGGAAAATAGAGCAAGCTTGAATAAACCATCTAATGTTGAACCTCAAGTCACCAGAAAAAGAGCTTGCATGGGGCATAAATCAAATGTTCCCTTTCACTGTACCAGAAAGTTGTGCTTTACCAACTTGAGAACAGCTAAGATAAAAAATAAAATCAGTACATCGCTTTAATTGTAAAGAAAAGTTACTGGGAGTCAATGTTAGAACCTTGTGGAAATGCTGAAGTAAAAAAACAACGGCAAGTAAATTGTTCTACATGATAGAAGGAGCCAAAAGCGTCAGAGGCTGCAGGGTAGAAGGATCAGAAAGAAAATGACCTACAGTGCCCGGTGTGGTGGCTCATGCCTGTAATCCCAGCATTCAGGAGGCAGAGGCAGGAGGATTGCTGAGTTCGAGGCTTGCCTGGGCTACATAGTGAGCTCAGGGCCAGCCTGAACTACAAAGTGAGACTCTTTTTAAAAAAACAATAACCTACAGTAGGCCAGGGGACTAGAAAGAGACCTGTTCATGGCTATGTACTGTGGAAGTATCTGTCAACCTTTTGTTTTTTCTCTTCTATAAAATAATCAGTAAACTTTACATTAATCATTAGAGTTTGTATGAGTATATATTTAATGGAATTAAAAGAGTTGGACAGAGTCTGCAGAAAACTAAAACTAATTTATGGAAAAGAGAAGGAAATTAATCTGGGAAGTCCAGGAAGCAACCTACACTTGGCAAAGAAAAATTAATATTCACTGTTTTCTTCTGCTCTGTTCTCTTTCCTGAACCCTCAATCTGTCTCATTTTTCTCAGATCTACTTCTGCTTTCCTTCGTGGGCCTCACCATTTTCCTTTATACTGAAGCAAGATACCTGAGAAAAACAACTTATATAGATTTATTTTGGCCAATGGTTTCAGAGGTATAAGTCCGTGGTCACTTGGTTCAGCTGTTTCTACATCTGTTATGGTGTAATATGTCCTGGCAGAAGGACTGAGAGGAGGAAAGTGGTTCAACTCATGACAGCCAGAAAGGGAGAGACAGAGACAGAGACAGAGACAGAGACAGAGACAGAGAAACAGAGACACAGAGACAGAGAAAGGGGCCAGGGGCAAGATATACTTCCCATGGGCATGGCTGACAACCCTCAACCCCCTCTCTTCATTCAGGCCCACCTCTCAAAAATGTCATCAAATTATGAACGGGTCAATGAATTACCCACTGATGAAGATAGAGCCCCCCCCCCCCGTCCAGTGACCTCCCCAACACCCCACATTGTCCCACTGGGAATCTAAATATTGTTACACTGAGAGCCAAGTCTTCAATTCCTGGGCTTTTGGAGGACATTCCCAATGTCAAGCATAACATCAGGCTGCCTCCAAACAGCTGGGGCAACTACAAATTACCATTCTCCTATCTAGAAACTACAAAAGCAAAGCATCCCTCATCACACTTGCATATCAATAGGAAGGAAGATTCTGTTGCTGCTGAATCATTTACCTATTCTTAGACCAATCAGAATACCAAGCATATAAAGAATCATTATGGTGCAGTCTAGGTCACATGGTATCTCTGTGACCAGTAAGTGCTGGGCAGTATAACTGACCTCCTATTCTAGTCCATTTGATATAATAAAACACCCCTCCCCTTGCCCTGTGTGATGAGTTACTCCATTAAACATCTTCCAAGAAACCCACACCTCCCAATATTGGTGTATCAAGGATTAAGTTTCTAGCACCTGAATTTAGGCAGATACATTTCAGGCTGTAGCACAGCCCTACCCAGACTATATAGAGCTGGAAAGAGTTCCTCAGTGGAGATGACTGTGACCAAATGTACTCTGTGGGCAAAGAATGAAATGGTTTCTTGAGTTCTATAGAAATTTACATTCATATCCTGAGTGTAATGAAAAACTGAGATAAGCTGAATAAGATAGATCAAAATTCATTTTATCTCATTATTTATACCAGGTCTTTATGGCACATGACCCATTCTCTAATATACTGTAAAAAGGGCTTAATTCAGACAGACCTGGGCTTGAAACAAAGCTGGTTAACCTCTTTAAGCTTGAGTGTTTCATTTATAAAGATGGCAGTAACATAGAGATTATCTCATGGAGTTATTGTGAGGATTAAAATAGGTCATAGGTAAGGGGTTAGAACTACATGTAACAGGCATGCTGACATGTAACAGGCATGCCACAAATATCATTGTGACTGAGTGTGCTTATACCTGGTATACAGGAGGTGCTCAGTAAATGTTAGTTCTTTTTCCTCTTAACAATTTTTTTTGTTGTTTTGTTTTAGTTTGTTTTTTTTTTTTTTTTTTGAGACAG
>PVIC010045484.1:0-14650 GCA_004025085.1 Thryonomys swinderianus
TGGACCAACTGTTTAACAAGTCTACTCAGCAGAAGGGAAGGGCATATGAAGAGCAAGCACAGTGAAGCTAAATTTAAATAGACCCAGCACTAAATTTAAATAGTTTAAGTAAGGAAGGTATTGATGATGTCATCTGAAGTCTAGATGATGAATTCATTATTAAACAGATTCACAGATGGTCTCAGCCCTTCAATTTGCTTATGGATTCTGATGGCTTCATTTTTGTTGTTAAAAGCCAAGCAAGAGAAGAAAGCCAGGCACATCTGTTGGTTTAGACTTAGTCATTATTTTCTTTCTCTAGCCACAACCTCAAGTTCTAGAGGTTATGAATTTTGAAAAAAAAAAAACCTCTTTAATAATGTGAAATAGTAGAAATTGAGAAAGCAAAGTACATCCAGAGATTAAAAAAAAAAGAACCTGGGTCGATAGGAGGCAACACTGGGAAATGTAACCAAAAACCTCCCGGTCCCTCAAAACCCATCGTCCTGTCTTCATTCAGGGCTCCTCAGGCCCTCTTCCAGTCTGCGGACTTCACCGTGGCACCTGTGTGTCCTGCATCAGCTATGTCAGCCTAGCAGACTCTTCTCTCCTGGTTCTTTGGCGACTGTGTTTCAGTAACTTTTGTAGAGAGATCACACGATTCCTAAGCGTGGGCGGTAGAATCAGGTTAATGGAGGTGTGATAAGACTGTCCCATCATATTTCCACCAATAATTCACTTTTAGCAGTTATAGCTTGACATAGTTAAAACCAAAAGGTTAATAACTCATGACATCTTTGTAGATGAAAACCGTTATCAATCTGAGTGATAACTGTGCCTAACTTTGTGTTCTTCCCTGGTGTTCTGTGGGTTCACTTCATTTTGCCACTCATGTTGTTTCCCTGTTCTGGTTTTTTCCTTTATCTTTCTTTAATAGCTCAGATTATCTTCTAGTAATTAAATTTCATAACCGCAGCAAAGAATATTTTGTCAACTACTGAGATTTAGATTTGTTGTCAGCATGGATAGGCTTTGTTTTATCTGTGGACTCTGGTTAATGTTCTTGAATTTTTATGAGCATTGACTTTTCTTCTTATTTTCAAGGCTTTTGCTATATTTCTTTTTATGATGTTTTTCATCTTTTATGTAATTTATATTATTTGCTACCTAATAATTTCTAAAAGAAATCACTTTCTATTTCCTTAGTTTCAAATGTTAGGTATGAAATCATCCTTAACTTTGATTTAAATAGAGTTAACTCCTTTCTAAATAAAAACTTGTGATTTAATATGCTTGCCCCTACTGGCTCACCATTTGTAACTGTGAAATTCATATGATTTAACTCTTTAAATAAAATCAGTGATAAATACTGAAAGTACGATCTACTGGTATGCAGCATTTGGGTTGGCTTTTGAAATGAAAGGGGTAATAATTTGCGAATGAGTCATTTCCTCATAAAAATCTGCCCAGGTGTCCTATGTCAACACATTCAGATACCTATGTTTCTGACCTGTTAAAAGATTTGTTGGTTAATAAGCATTCATAGGTGTTTCCTGTTCCTAAGCTTGCATACAGCAATAGTCTGTTAAAAATAAGTTTTAAATATCATCAAACAATTGCTCAGGGCTCAAAAGAACTGCAGGGAATGTTCTTTCCATGTTTCAGCCCTGTGCTTTATCGCTTTTGCCTTATCTAGTGAGATTGTTGCTTATGTCATGGAGTTCTCCTCATTATGATGAAAAATGAAACAAAAGGTGCTTTTTTCCATTACCTTAAATCCTGAAATAGCCAAAATATATACACAGGGCATCAGAGGAACAAGGTGTTTCCCTTTTTCTAACTTAGTTTAAAAGTGCAGCACAGACAGGCTAAATCCAGCTGGGAATACTGTGGACCACAAGGTCATTAGCCAGGCAGCTCTGAGACCCCTCTTTAGAGCAGAGTATTTACAAGTAAGGTGAAGCTGAAACATGTATTTGATGCTCTTGCCTTAAATCTTCTCCTCTGAAGGTTATGATAACTGCTTACCGACTAAGTGGTTGTATTTTTTTATCTATGACAGTTTGGTTAATTTGAAACTATCTGACATTTTTGTCTTAATCAAAATTTTAAATTATACATATAAAATCTTACATGTTAACAATAGCCCAAATTATAGTTAAAATAGTTCACCATTTGAAATCTATTGTTTAAAACAGAATTTCATATATAAAAAATATCTTCCATAGTAACTCTGTATAATCATTTGTAGTTTCCTATTATTTTTCAAAATGTGTTATTATATCTATAAAGCCACGTGTTTAATTACTGTCTAACATAGTTTGTGTATATGCACATGTAATACTTTTTTATTATCATTTTACAAAAAGGTTTACTTAAAAGCAAATTAATAATAAATAAAACATTTAAAATAATTTACTTTTTCAATTACTATTCACAATTATTTAACTAAAATAATTCGTCTTCACTTTTTACTGTGTCCTTTCCTCAAAGGAATGCCTACATTTTTACTTTTAGTGTGTTCTTTAAATTAATTAACATTTGAAAGTACAACGGAGTATTATAAGCAGTTCATTTGAATATTTAATTAATCTTTATGGACTGAATTCTGAAGTTGATGGAAACACTCAAAATCTCTGATTTTTTTGTTTAGTTACTTGTCAGTGCCATTCATTGGCTTGGATCACATTTTTAGGCATGATAAAGCAGTAGAGCAACTATAGGAAGACAAAATATAAAGTCAGATTTTTCACGCTGAATGCTAGGTCTTTCATTCTCTTACAAACTGAAAAGGAAATGGCAGAACTGAGCAAAGACCACGGTTTTACACTGCTTCTTTTAGAAAGAGAACTGGGGTACTACCCTCCTGAGTACAGAGATGCTTTGGTTTAATACATTTACCATCTTATTTAAATTGGAATGAAAAAATAAATATTTTTAGTAAATCTATAATTGGGAAAATTCCCAAATAATACAGGTAATCATACAAATAAATATAATATCTATAATATATATATAAAAGTTTATAAATTTATATAGGTATATATTGCTATTAGGACTGAACCTGGGCTCAAACTTGTAATGCTTCTAGTTCAGCTTCCCAGTGCTATTATCACGCACCACTATGCTAGGTTTAGTGCACACATTTTTATAGTCCAGTATCACAGCTTTCAGGGAGAGTAGGTTTGGTACCAGATCCCATATTTGAAAGGCAACATCTACATGACCCAGCTGTCCGCTGATCAACTGCCCCTGCTGGAATGGAGAGACTTGCTGAAGACTCCTGAACTAGAGTCTTCAGTTTACTTTACAGGATTCACTCTGTATCTCTACAGCTGGGGTCACTGTCCAGCATCGCAGAGAACTTGGTACAAGCAGGTTTATCTGATTGTGAAAGATTTTACATCGGCTTTAGTCTATTTAGACTCTTGCAGTCATTAACCCCAGTTCCTGGCTTGTTCGCCTTGTGATTTCTCTCAGAACAAATGGACTAGGTCTCCAGGGCATATGGATCTTGACTGATGTGCAGAGTTTTTTGCCTTTATTGAGGTGACTTTTAAACAGGAAAATAAAAGCCTTAGTGGAATCACTTGATCTTTCCCAATATGCTCCTCTTTGTAGAAGACTTTAAGAAAGGAGGTAAACGAAAAGTCCTGCTTTGCCCCCAAGAGACCACACCTCCAGTAATACTTGATAAATATTTGAGTTTGAGGAGCCACTGTTTGTGAAACATGAGAGGAATATGAAGATTGAAAATACATTTATCTGTCTGTCTCTCTGTCTGTCTACTTTGGTACCAGGGATAGAACTCAGGACCTTGCACTTGCCGGACAGGCATTGTGCCACTGAGCTGCATCCCTGATCCTGACACTGTTTATTTTTATAATCAGAATATCCTAGTTATTGATCTTGTACTGTGAATCTCTAGTCTTCTCCTTTTCTTAGCTCCTTTTTTCCTCCCCTTCCCTCCTCTCTACTTCTGTCTTTTCTTCTCCTCCTCTCTCTGCTTCTATCTTCTCTCCTCTTCCTTTCCCTTCTTCTTTACCTTTTCTCTCCTCCTCCTTCCCTCTCTGTCTCTCTAGTTCCCTGCCCCTCAAAGCCTTCATAGTGAGCTATATCTCAAACCCTTTTTTCTTTTGAGACAGGGTCTTTCTAAGTCACCAGGCTAACACTGGAGTCGAACTTACGATGCTCTTTCCTCAGTCTTCCACAGTGCTGGAATTATAGGCATACACTACAATATCCACCTTAGCCTTTCTAAAGTAAATTTTTAAAAATCATATAAAAGATTAAGGCGCATAAAACTTTGCCTCTAGGTCTTGTATTCTGTTGAACACATGAATGTAAAAAGCAATATTATAAACCGTCAGTTAGTATTCTGTGGTTATACATCCAGTGCAGTGTGTGACATAATAGGGAAGTGGAGGTTACCAAGAAGTCTGTCTAGGTCAGGCAAGTCCAGTGTGATGGGTGCACACAATGAAGTGGGTAAGAAGCCATCAGAGGCCCTGTACTAGATGCACACATGGAAGCAGTTTTATCTTGTACAAATAGTGTCCAAGGGGAAACAGTAAGAGAGTAAAAGCCATGAAATGATAATATCCATTTACATTAAAAAAATCACCCAAACACTGTTACAACATAGTAAAGGGCATAAATACAGCCAGAGATATATTAACTGAAGGGGGATCTCCTGAGGATAGTGAGGGAATAAACATGAGGATGAAGGGGAAAAATAAAATAAGAGAAGTACCTTGAAACACTCAATGATGAGATGTGTGATTGATTCATACTTTCCACAGCACAACAAAAGAAAAAAGGAGAGATATAAGAAACATTTTTTTCAAATTTCAAAAAACTATGTGGAAGAAAAGGCTCACACCATGATCCCTGAAGAATCACTGTTTAGATTTTGTATTTATTATCATCGTTGAACCAAAAACTCCATAATTAACATATATTGTCTGTAGTAAAATCCGCGCGTGCCCTCAGCATTAGGACTTCAGCTGCATGTCTCAGAGTGATGCCGGGTGAGCTGGGACCGGTGAGACGGGAAAGCACAGTCACCACAGTAGGGAGCAGATGAGCAGCAGGACCCCACAGGCATTTCTCCCACAGCAAAGCTTTCCACATGATAGAGCTAAGCCGAGTATCTGGGGCTATTATCTAACACATCTCATGTTGTATAACTATCAAGTGGGAATACACGGTTTACATTTGCATTCTAGCTTAATAGCTATAGTTTTTACTCTGTGTTCTTGAAGGTCTGATCTAGAAAATGTATATTCTATATGTCTAAATAATGAGATTTACCTTTCAATAAAGTCCAGCTGGAACATTTTAGCAAAGATATTCCAAGCTGACAGTGGTTTTCAGAAAATATGAATATAGAGTGATATAGTTTACTTTGACATAGAATGCAGGAACCATAATTTCCTGTATTGTGGTATCAATGAGATTTCTGCCTCTTCTTCACTCTTCACCAATTAGAGTTAGAATCAGTAAGTCAGACATTCCCCAGCCCTACCTAAGGAGCCTCACTGAAGGTCTACGGGTCTAGTCCTTGGGCAAGTGTGGTTTTGCCTTAACTGCTCTTAAAACAAAATTCCATTTGCTGTTCATTTGTTCAAGCCGCTCTTTTTTGAACCTGTCTTGAAAAGAAGAGTGGTTATCTTCATCCTCTGTCTCAGAGATGATCTCCATCTTCTGAATAATCAGTTTAATTAGCTCATGCTGCTTTTCCAAGAGAGAAGTGAGGTCTTTCAGCCTAAAAAAAAAATTACATGTTTTGTGATTTTATATCCAATTCTTCTTTTTCCCTCCAAATCCAAGAAGGTGCTAGATGTGCTTTATATCAGATTAACTATGTAGATTATAGCCTCATGGCATTCATAACCCACCAAATACATAATTTTTGAAATTTAAGCCATTTTCCCAAAGTTACATGATTTGATCATGACTCGTTTTTTGTTGTTGTTGTTGTTTGTTTTTTGTTTGTTTGTTTGTTTTTCCAGTTTGTGGACAAGGAACTTTACACAGAAAAGTTAAGTACCTTTCCCTGGGTCAGAGTTAGTAAATAGTTGAATAGGATTTTAACAGATAGAAAGAACCCATAACCCCCCTTCTTAATTACTGTCTTTTGAAAATATTTTTTAAATTTTTATCTTTATTGATACATTGTATATACACATCATACCAATGATCACACTCAATATTGGGAATTTGTACCAGTGTATGTTTTTTGAAAATATTCATGGATCTTCAAAGGCTGTCAGAGATTTGAGGTATAAAGTCAGACAACTCACAAAGAACTCCTCACTGGTAATGTTCTTAAGAATAAGCCAATCAGCATTTTAGTTTTCATTCATTTATTTTTCGGAAAGAAAACTGGGGAACAGCAGCAACAAATTGTTAGGTGTAAAAGATACCTCACAACTCTCAATGTACTGGGTATATAGTCAAAAAGGCATAACTAAAAATAAAGATTGATATACAACACAGTTGTATACTCTGCATTATTACTTAAGATTTCTTAATTTCTCAAATAAAAATAGAAGGAAAGATACATACCGATATTTCTGTTTCAATATTTCCAGTTCTAAACATGTATCGGTATTTGGTATTTCTTGTCTTGTTTCTTGGATACCAAAAAAATAATGAAATAAACGCTGTGGTGTAAGACATAATAATTACTCAAGTTAATTCAATTTGGAAATATCTCCTGTACATATGCCAAAATTCCAACCACCATGTTAGGCTCAATAGAACAAATATTCATAAACTATTCCTGTGCCCCTCAAAGAGAACACAGTCTCTCGAGGCATAGCCATTAAAAAGCTAGATGGTCACTAGGGAGGAAGAGACAGGAGGATTGTTGAGTTCGAGGTTTGTCTGTACTACATAGTGAAGCAAGACCCTGCCTCAAAAAAAAAAAAAAAGCTATATGGTGAAGTCTTACACAAAAGACAAAGAAAAGTTGTACAAATAATATGGAAGACATAAAATAGGATGAGAGGCTGTTATGAAAGGGCTGAACTGATGTTATAAATTCTCATGAAAAACCCCCATTATGGGTAGTGCTATTCTATACAAGATTTCTTAAATCTTCAAAACTTCTTTGCAACTTTGTCTGACTCACCTGAGCCTAGAGAGAAAATTTCACGTAGAAAAATTTATGAAATGTAACTTTAGTGATTTATTTTTAAATGTAGTGTCTTTTTGTGTGTGGAAGGTGCTGGGGACTGGATCAAGGCCTTGTGTGCAGCAGGAAGTACTCTACCACTGAGCCACAGCCTCAGCCAACTCCATGTCCTTTAACCTTTGGATAGATTGAAGTTCTAGGGCAGAGGCAGTTGGGAAGTGACCAAGAATGAGATAATTCCAGGAGTCTAGGCAAGAGAAGATGGCCACTTATAGGGGCTGCCAAGAAATTAGTGGACCAAATGAAGAAATGGAGTTGATTTGAGGTAAGAGGAAGTAGAGCAAGTCTCTCAAGGCTGACTCTGGTATGGCTGGCTCACTAGATACATGCATGGTATTGACAATAACCACAATGAAGAACTTTTCAGATAGAACAGAGCTTTTCCACTCCTCTATATAGATAGGAAAAGAGGGTGAGATATGGGAGGAGTGGTTTGATATTGGACACTCTGAAATTGAATTAGCTTTGATACATGAAAGTGAAGGTGTCAAGTAGGCAGCTGGGTATATAGGCCTCAAACTCAAAGACAAGCTCTTGGATAAAGAAATGAATCATGCTGGGGATTTAGCTCAAGTGGTACCGTGCCAACGTTGAACGCACAAGGACCAGAGTTCGATCCCCGGTACCACAAAAAAAAAAAAAAAAAAAGAAGAAGAAGAAGAAGAAGAAGAAAAGAGAAATGAATCGTGAGCATTCTGTGTTGAGGTAGTCACTGCAATCATGGACATAAGTAAAATAGGAAATGGAGATGGTGTGAAGTAAGAATAAACCCTGGGCTGTTATTTACATCAACTTTATCTTCTTAGGACTACATAAGAGCAAATAAACTTGCAAAGAATTCAAGAATAATACTGGAGATGAGAAGCCCAGTTCTGGTCAGGATTATCTCCCAAAACTTTTGACACTTAGTATGGCCACTCTTCCATAATAATGTACAGGCCCTTGGTCTTTAACAACTGTGTAGATTTTTTCTATAGTGGACTCTTCTCATGCATGTACTATGTGTGTGCCCATGTATGTGTGTATATGTATTTGTGCATTATTATATGTTCTGTATATATGCTTAGACATTTAGACATGTATCCACACATGTATGTGTACATCCGTCTACACACATAAACATGGGGGAAAGTGATTAGTTAAAACAAAGGATACTTGCACTATACTGAAAAGGTACGGCTGGTTCACCCACCTGTCCATTCTCATAAGGATGTGGGTATTTAATACACATGCTATAGACATGCTACCAGGAAACAGAGAGCAAACATCTCCTTCCTCGGTGCCTGGGACTTTCACACTGTTAGTCACTCACTTTTTTCTTCTTTTCAAAGTACAACTACTTCTTTCCCACAAGAAGAGTAAACTCAAAGTCTATAAAAATGTACTGCAAGGATAACACAATGAATGAACGTGGAGGGTGTTATTTGCCAAATATACTTACTAACATCCTTCCGTATCTGGGCTTGTTGGGATACACGATGATGGAATTCTGATCCACTTTGCGTAAGAACCAAATAGGCAGCTTTTTCTCTAAGCTGGTATGAAGTTCTACCTAAAGGGTTTTGCATGTGTTCACAGAATCATTTATTAGCATCTGAAAAGCTCACAGAGTACAGACGCGACTGTTAGTACAGCTAAGCTCTGTCTTTGTTCAGCTCATAACTCGTTGTTCAGCCTTCCTGCCTCGTCTTTCCCCACTGAACAAGAAAACCTCTGATCATGTTCAATACAGCACCATTTTCATTCTCTATTGACTAGCAAGATAACTTGAAGTAATCCATCACTTACTACCATTTCTTTTAAATCTAAGCCCTTCTTTGGTGTCTTTTAATACAACCTGCCATCCTCTGGGACATCTTTGTCATGTTTTCACTAGAAGAGGGACCTTGTCCCAAGGCCCCAGTCATTTCCTCTGTTCTGCTCTGGCTCTGAGCTCTCACTGGGTAGCTCCTGTCCAGAACAGTCTCACTGTCTTTTAAGCTTTCAATACTTTTAATTTTTTAAAGTTCTTTCAATACTGACTCACCCCACCTCCTCTATGTAGCATTCCTTTAATTATTTTTGCATCACTTTCTGCACTGCATCACATTTAGTTGTATGGTTTTGCTCTTTGAGTGTTCCAGGCTCTTTGCACAATCCAAAAGCCACATACCATACAATTTAAGAATGAGTCTAAGCTGATTTTATATTTTCTTCTCTGAATATTTATCTCATGTGATAAGTAGGTTTGTTTTACTTTAAATTTAGAGATCACATCTCTTTGCTTCCCTGGGTTCCCTCACTAAGTTGTATTAGATTTATGTATGTCACATGTTGGAATCTTGTTTTCTTAACAAACACAGGCTAGTAAGAGCAGAATAAAATTCAGAAAAGTTGTGAACAAGGAAAGAAAAATGAGCATGAAAAAAAGTTCTATCTTATTATATAGATTTTTCTTTCCTTTGAAATGACCTAAATTTCTGAAAGCATATATTCAACCTGTCACCAGGTATTCTTGCAGCATCAAAACTTCCCATTCAAATTTGAAGCTTAAAGACAATACGATTAAAAACAGAAATACAAGGTTGTATGAAATGGAACTAGCTCACAAGATTCAGTAGCCAAGTACCTATCTAGAAATCTCTGACTCTAGCAAATTTTATATCTAACTATCAAGAAAAATAAGAGGATATCACAAGAGAATAACATTTCATGGATACAGGTAGGACTTCAATACAAAACATGCTATTGGGACCTTGTAACTATATACCAAAATACCAGGAGTTATTTTGAACAGTTGCTCTAGACAAAACATAGTATTTCAATCCAGCACAGATCCTGGTCTAGCAGCTAGTAATTTGCATGATCACATGTTGACAGAAACAGAGGCATAGGTAATTTCTCAATTTCTCTGCTGAGATAGTTCTAGGATATTTTTTTCACTCTTGATAGTTTGATGATAGCAGATATAGCAGAAAGCACACTGGTACAGGATTGTATAACTCAGTATAAAGAAAATAGCTGCATTAAATAACACTTTTTCTCAGAAAACCAGCTATTCCTGCATCCAAATAATTATGGTATTTGGTAGTGGTAATTCCCATAAATGCTTAAAAATATAATACATACTTGCATAGCAATCCTCTTCAATGATGCATGTTTCTGGACCTCAGCAATGTCACCAACTGCTAAACCAATCTAAAGTATGACACAAAATGTAACCATGACATAGTAATTGTCCACTTAAAAATATACTCAAGGTCTTGGTCCAATCAGTATTCTATACCAAATATCTTACACTGAGTGACTCATACACAGCATACCTTTATAGTTTATATATCTAGAGTCTGAGAAGTCTCAACTGAAGGCATCAGTACTTTCAATGTCTGAGAAGGGCCCACTCTTCATAGATAGTTCCTTTTATGAATTTCCATATGATGGAAGGCAAAAAAGATTGAAAAAGCTTCTTCTCTTCACATCTTTTTTTTTTTTTACAGGCACAAATCCCATTCATAAAGATTTATGGTTTAGTCATCTCTGAGGCCTCATCTTCTAATATTATCATATTGGTGACGAAGCGTCCATATGCAACTTTTAGAGAGATAGAACTACCTGAACCACAGGAACAGCTCTCCGGTCAAAGTGGAGGAGTGGGCATGTGGTCTGCTGGTGATGACTGTGAGTATTTGCTAATAACCCGTACAGAAGACTGCAAAGCCTACATAATTTTATCGAATGAATGAACAGTGAAAATGTGTGTCACAGAAATTTCAGACTAGACTCAGAGTCACACATGCAGACCAGAGGCTTTATTTAGATTTTGATTTTCAATACAGGGATCGAACCAGAGCCTTCTCACTAAGTTACATCTCCAACCGTTTTTTTTGTTGTTGTTGTTTGTTATTTTGGGTTTTTTGAGACAGGGTCTCGCTTTGTAGTTCAGGCTGGCCCTGAGCTCACTATGGAGCCCAGGCAAGCCTCGAACTCAGCAATCCTCCTGTCTCTGCCTCCTGAGTGCTGGAATTATAGGGGTGAGCCACCACACCCAGCATTGTGGTATGTGGTATTGATTGCTGGTGGGCGTGAGTCACCCCGCCCAGCATTGTATGTGGTTACCGGGGATTGAACTCAGGACCTTGAGTTTGCAAGGCAGGCGCTGGAACCACTGAGCTAAATCTCTGGCCCTGTCTTAAATTTTATTTGGAACCAGGGTCTCACTAAGTCACTGAGTTGCCCAGCGTGGGCTGGAGTTTGTGCTCCTCCTGCCTTAGCCTTCAGAGGTCTGGCTCACAGATGTGTGCATCATGCCCATCTTTTGGGTTTTAATTTAGAGGACTTTAGATAGAGGTCCTCTCTGGATCTCCAGAGACCCCATCAGAACCAATCGCTTCTTACTTGCAGCTTCACAGAGAAAAAGTACGCGTAGAAAGCATGCATATTAATCCCTATGGTACCTCTTAGGGCTCTCCAAGGACCTGAGCTGTGATCCACTTTTGCCTGCATTAACCAAAATGCTCTTGGTTTGATAAGTCTCCAGAAATTCCCAGGTGGAAGAGTACTTTCACATCTACCATTCACCTATTCAGATAAGACCTTTGCATGGCAAACTCTTCCCTGCCTAAACAAATGTCTAATGAGAAATTCAAGGGCATAGACAATACCCTCAATAAGGTTTTTGCCTCCTCTCTGACCCCATCTCCAACCCCAGAACAGCCTCACCTTCATCTTTATTGTCTTACTCTGCTTCCCAGTTCTTCATAGCATTTTACCCCCATTATGTTTTACTCTATTTTTTATTTGTTTATTACCTAAGCTCCTGCATAGCTCATAATCATGTAAAGTCCAGGCATTCATCTGTTTTGTTCACTACTATCACCCAGAACCTGTAATAATGCTTTGCATTTAGTAAATTCTAGACAAATTTTTGTGCAGTGAATACATCTTTGTTCCCCCTGAGTCTCTTCATGTGCCTGGTATACCCTAGACTCTAGGTAAATGTTGAATGAGTGGACTTTATAGTAGCTCTTTCTTTTTTGTTTTTGCTTGAATGTTGAGTGTGCCTTAAAAGGAATCAGTACATAAAGTACTGGTTTCCAGGGTGACAATACATGGTACATACTGTGGCGCTTCAAGAGGTGGGCCTTGTAGGAAGACCCTAGGCCATTAGGGGTGCCATGAAGGGAATTCTGTGGCACTGCTCACCTCCTCTCTCTGCTCTAGTTTAAGATGCTTATTTGGCTCCTGCACGTGTTCCCATAACATGAGCCACCATCTTCTGTCTGGTCAGAACTGTGCTGATACAGACAGAGGGACTCTGAACCCCCAAAACTGTGAGCTAAACACAACTTTTCTCTTTGGAGTTACTTGCCTCAGATATTATTTTAAATTGAATTTTTAGTGGTACATTGTATATACACATTGTGATCACACATAATATTGAGAATTTGTACCAACATATAACACAATTTAATTCTCATTTTTTCCCATTCCTCCACCCACCCTACCAATCCCCCACCCCTATATACATAAGCTTTATTTCCATTTTTTAAGTTATCATCATATTTTTCTTCCCCTTGCTACTTACACCTACCCCCCATTTCCCTATGAGTATTTTCTATTTCACAATGTATTCAAATGGATGTACCTTCAGAACATACTTATAAGTGAAATAAATATGTCACAGATCTATAAATATTGTATCTTTTCTCTGGTATGAACAGCTGAAGATATAAATGAGCTCTAGAATATATGCCTCAGATATTTTGTTTCAGTGATATGAACCTGTCTAACACACCTGGCCTCCCCAACAGGGGGACATTAAAGAAACTAAGAATAATTATAATTGTTAAATATCCCAGATGATCAATAAACAGAAAATACAAGAATAAATGACTTACAAGTAAATTCATTAAGACGATGGGGACAAACATGGTAAAGGCAATAAGTAGTGTAAAAGATAGAGCTGGATATGCCAATTTATTTCTCAGAAAAGGTTCAAGGTATGCATCCCGATAGTTGACATCTCCCAGCATCATGGTAAAAGTCTGGATTAAGGAAAGCAATGGAGTGCTAAAGGGATCCTGAGAAAAGACAAGAAGGTAAAAATGAAACACAAGGGACTAATTTGCAAGCACAAATCCTGTAACCACATACAACAATAATGGGCATGGTGAGTCATGCCCACCAGCAATCAGTACCACACACCACAGTGCCGAGCATGGTGGCTCAGGCCTGTAATCCCAGCACTCGGGAGGCAGAGGCAGGAGGATTGCTGAGTTGAGGTTTGCCTGGGCTACATAGTGAGCTCAGGGCCAGCCTGAACTACAAAGTGAGACACTGTCTCAAAAAAAGAAAGAAAGAAAGAAAGAAAGAAAGAAAGAAAGAAAGAAAGAAAGAAAGAAAGAAAGAAAGAAAGAAAGAAAGAAAGAAAGAAAGAAAGAAAGAAAGAAAGAAAGAAAGAAAGAAGGAAAGAAAGAAAGAAAGAAAGAAAGAAAGAAAGAAAGAAAGAAAGAAAGAAAGAAAGAAAGAAAGAAAGAAAGAAAGAAAGACAAAATATATATAATGAAAAGTGTAACTTCTGGAGAGTAAAATTATAAAAATTATATGAAAATACTTTTAAGAAGTCATAGGCAGGTGGCTACTGAAATATAGTCAAAAATATTAATCAACTATAGCAAAGTAATGAAAAAGATCTGTGCAGATACAACAAATTGGTGCATTATCTATAAATTTCTTGACCTTGGAGAAAATATCTGTCCTTTTTTGCATATAAATCATTTGAAAAAGTGATATAAAAACTTATAATTCCAATATTATCATTATTAATTTTCTAGATCATTGAGATTTAAGTATAAATATGTATTTCCAATATTCAGATGATGAAATCAATAACACATGCTTTACCTGTACATGCCTTACCTGTACATTTAGAAGAACATAAAAGCTGAGTCCAAAAGCCAAAAAAAGGAAAATAAATACTCCTGCAGACCTCAACAAAGTCTTGAAAATTACCTCCAACATAACAATGAAAATTCCACAATTTTCAAACCTAGAGAAATTAAGAAAATAAAACATTTACCACTTTTGTGGACAACATGTATTTTAAGTGACAGAATTTATCTGGCATTAGGTCTGGTACTAAGTTTCATAAATAAAATAACAAGTCATTTTGCAAAAAGGACATGAATGGGCCAGAGATTTAGCTCAGTGGTTCCGGCACCTGCCTCACAAACTCAAGGTCCTGAGTTCAATCCCGGTAACCACACACAATGCTGGGCGTGATGACTCACACCCACCAGCCACCAATACCACATACCACAGTGCTGGGTGTGGTGGCTCACGCCTATAATCCCAGCACTCAGGAGGCAGAGGCAGGAGGACTGCTGAGTTTGAGGCTTGCCTGGGCTGCACAGTGAGCTCAGGGCCAGCCTGAACTACAAAGCGAGACCCTGTCTCAAAAAAAAAAAAAAAAAAAAAAAAAAAAAGAAAAAT
>PVIC010045485.1:0-14596 GCA_004025085.1 Thryonomys swinderianus
GACTATTATCTTTATTTGGGAACCATTGAGATAAAGCATCAATGAGTGAACCTTGTCATGTTGGGGTCAAAGTACTAGAGGAAAGGTTACAATGAGAGTAAGTGATGCATCATAAGTTACAAAACATTACCAGTAGAGGTTACTGTTAAGGGGAGGGATCTTGGACTGCTAGTGCTGGAGAGATGAGAGCCACGGAAGTTAATGTAACCTGTTAAAAAGTTAGATAGCAGGAGTTGGAGATTTAGCTCAGTGGTTCCGGTGCCTGCCTCGCAAGCGCAAGGTCCTGAGTTTGATCCCGGTAACCACATACAATGCTGGGCGTGGTGATTCACGCCCACCAGCAATCAATACCACATACCACAGTGCCAGGCGTGGTGGCTCACACCTGTAATCCCAGCACTCGGGAGGCAGAGACTGCAAGATTGCTGAGTCCAAGGCTTGCTAGGGCTACATAGTGAGCTCAGGGCCAGCCTGAACTACAAAGTGAGACCCTGTCTCAAAAAAAAAAAAAATGTTGGATAGCAAACCAGGCAAAATATATATATGGCATTACAATGTAAGTGCTAAATGGGTATCAGAAAAATAAAATATCATGAGAATGGGAACATGGTGATTGAGGGATGGCAAAGTCAGGAAATAATTCTTGGGGAGATGAGACTAAGGAATTGGTCTGGAAGAATCATTAAAATTCCTATTAGTAGTACAAGGTAAGAGGAACTGGGCAAAAACAGAGAAAGAGGAATGCAACAGACAAATCTGTGATACGGGAGTTAGACTTGCTATGCTGAAGCCAAAGATTCACACATAGAAGAGGAGGGGATGCCCGGAGAAAATTTGTAGAGGACAGTGAACTCTTATCTAAGGAGTTGGAACAATCTTGTAAGCAATCTTGTAACAATCTTGAAGAGCCAAAGGTTTTTGAATTAGTATTTTAGTAGTTGGAAAGCAAGGAAGTGAAAGCAGAATCCAAAGGGTCCGTGGAGACACTAAAGACAGGGAGCTACCACACTGTTCTAGGAATGGGGTAGCGACAGTCTGAAAACCAGATAGCGTAAGTGCCATAAGAGGCACTGACTGTTGTTGGGATCTTCATATAGATTAAAGGAGGGGGGGAAGTAGGGGGGAGAGGGAGAGTGGGAGGAGGGGGGAGGGGAGAGAGGAGAAGAAACCATTGTGAGCCTGAGGGATTTTGAGGACAATGACACCACAGACAGAAATAAAACTGGGAGAAAAAGAAACTGGTCTGAGAGAGACAGCAGCATTATTACAGTGCTTCATAGGGAAAATCTGTACACAACTTACCTTCATGTGCTCAAAATCTGTTATTCCCATTTGAGGGAGGTTTGAGCAGTTTACATGGATGAGTTTGTTGCCACTGATGAAGTTTGTAGTAAAACACTCCTGTCAGTACAAAAATATCACATTAAAATGTGCTGAAATTAGAAGGATGAAAAAGGAGAAAGGGAAAGAGAAAGGAGGGAAAGAAATCATACTTTACAGCTCTATACTAAGAAAAAACTTTTGTATCCCAATAATACTACATAGTTTTAAAAGCTCAATGAAATTTCGCACTGCTGTGTTTGTTTCCATATGAGAGATTGAACTCACAATTTTGTACATGCTACCACTGAGCTACATCCTCAACCCTACTTCATGTCTTATCCAATTAGATTCTTAGTACAGGAAGTACAAAAGGTTTCAGATCTTGTGTTGTTTTGTGGTAGCTTAAAATCACAATTGGCATCAGCAAGAAGTACACTATCGTTTCTATAAAACTATCTTCAGTTAATCATCCAAGTTATATTAACCTCTTAACTGCTTGTCATGTTTAGGGGATTTAAGATTAATAGCAAAAATTTAAGGTAAGGGAGTTGCCACTAAAACAACTTGATAAAGTATCAAAAAGTCTGTGGTTGGGCCGGAGGGTTAGCTCAGTGGTTCCGGCGCCTGCCTCGCAAGCGCAAGGTCCTGAGTTCAATCCCCGGAAACCACATACAATGCTGGGCGTGGAGACTCACGCCCATCAGCAATCAACACCGCATACCACAATGCCGGGCGTGGTGGCTCATGCCTGTAATCCCAGCACTCGGGAGGCAGAGACAGGAGGATTGCTGAGTTCGCGGCAGCTTGCCTAGGCACCATAGTGAGCTCAGGGCCAGCCTGAACTACAAAGCGAGACCCTGTCTCCAAAAAGAAAAAAAAAAAAAAAAAGAAAAAAAAAGTCTGTGGTGGACAAAATCTATTTTAAAGTACAGTTTTCTATAGAAAGAGGCTATATGAATCCTTTATTAAAGGATTGCAGAGAAGTCAAATCTCTGGGATTAATGGGAGACACAAACATATGTGACCTTCTTTTTCTCCTCAAATACAAATATCCCTCAGTGGCAAGGCCAAAATTAATAATCAGTTACAGACTGGGGATGTAGCTCAGTAGTAGGGTGTATGTTTAACACACAAGGGGGATGGGTTTGATTCACAGTTCGATTCTCCAAATTCAAGTTACTCTTCCAGAGTCCAGGACTTTTCTGTACTTCTAGTGAAAAGGAGGCAAGGCATCAGGTTGGAGTAGAGGAAATATAAGGTAAATCAAGAGCAAGGGATTTCAAGTTATTTTTGTATACCTTGTATTGAGGGAAGCCAAGCTGGCTAATCCACTCTGCAACCTCCTCTGGGGTCCATTTGAGGAACTCAAATTCTGTTTTTGGGGGCCTGGAATCTTCATCTTTAGGTAACTGTTCTTCCAACTCTTGGGACAAATCTATAGTTTTTGTTTCATTAATGGACTCTTTTAATTCCATTTGAGACTCTGGGAAATATAAGTTTGAATATTCGCTGAAATCCTCAAGCTGAAACAGTTTTGAGATTGCTTGAGAATTCTCATAATATACAACTGAGTCTGCTTCCCTTTCAAAACTGCTTAATTCATAGCTGTTTACAAATATGTAAGGTTCCTTTATTGATAACTCTCTTGTTTTATATTCAGGGTGTGTGAGTACAGTCTGGTCGACAGAAGAGTTCAATTTGATTGACTCTGACCTATTTTCTTTGGAAAATTTTATATGTGTTTCCTTTAATTTGGCCTCATCTGGTAACTCTAAGTTTTTATCCTCAGCTAACTCTGTTTTTCTCTCTTCTTGAATCGGTTTAGTCATCTGTGGTGGCACATGATCTGTTTCCTCAGTTGGTTTTCTTGGTTCCATCTCTGGAAATTCCAATTTAATACGTTCTGGTGACTCTAGGCCTTTCTCCTCAGTTGTGTTTCTTAGTGTTTCCTCTGATTCTAACTTCTTTGTCAGTGGCATTCCTGTTTTATCACATGATTTTCCCTGCTTCTCTTTTTGATCTATTGGTTTAGTGTCCTCTAGTGGCTCTGGAAGGTTCTCCTCAATTGACTTTCTTGGTGTCTTCTCTTCAACACCTGGTTTGATCTTCTCTGGAACCTCCTGTTCAGTCTCCTCTAGCAACTCTAATCTTGTCTCACTGGCTGTGGTCCCTGGAAGCTCAGATTTGGTTTCCCCTGGTAGCTGCATATCTTTTCCTGTAGCCCACTCTCCAATATCTGTTTTAGCCTCCTCTGTTGGCTCTAGGTCAGGTTCCTTTCCCTTTTCTTCCACAGGGACCATCAAATCCTTGTAAAGCTTTCCTCGCATTTCTCCCAATGTCTCTGACTTCAACTCTTGGGGGAACTCTGGTTCGCCTAGAATAAATAGGACCGTTTGGGTTTCCGTGGGGGTTTCTTCCTCAGATCCCCACTTTGGTTCTTGTTGTACATTCTTTTCATTCTCTAGCTTCTCCACTTTAAAGTCCTCTACCTTAGTCTCCAGTGGCTGTGGCTCTTGGTCAGTCTCTAGGAGTAGCTCCGCACCTCCTTCTGCCGTGGTGGATGGTTCAGCATCTTCGGACAATTTACGAAGTCTTGACATCCCAGGTATCTTAGGCTCTGACTTCTCATTTTCATCTGGGTCGGGATAGAAATCTGGAATTTTAGACATTATGCAGCTCAGACGACGCGCCCAGGCCTCCTAGCAACCCTAACTTCCGACAGCGTCTCTATGGATACCACGTTTTCCGGTAGTGTCTCCTGAATCTTTTCCAGGTTTTGTTGATTCTTCCAAGCTCTGACTTTAAAGATTGGTCACCAAAAGCAGGCAGTAACTCTCTCCCCGTCCCCGTCACCTGCCTCCGGGGGCGAGAGCCCCCGCGGGAGCCCCGAAGCCGGCGCGCTCTTCCCGCGGTCGCCGCGCGGCTTCTTCCGGCCGGGGCCCCTTTCGGCTCTTCGGGTCGCCGCTGCCGGGCTCGTCCGACTTCGGCTGTTTCCGGAGCCGCTAGCTGCTGGCGGCGCAGACTGCAGATGTCGGACCAGCTGGCGGCGGAGGGGCCCGGCTCCTGGAGCCCCGCAGCCTGCCGAGGGTCGGCAGGCGGCATCAGGGACGGCCCGGGAGTGGAGGGCAGCCGGGCAGCCGTCTCAGGTACGCAAGGCGCAGGCGCTGGCGGGTGGGTGCCGCCCGGCCTCGGGGCCCCGCACCTCGGCGCCAGTCTCCGCGCGCTCTGCCCGGGCTGGCGGCGGAGCGGACTCGACTCGCAGCCCTTTCGCTCCCAGGATCCCGCTGCTCAGGGGCGCGACCCCTGCCCCGCTGCCGCCGCCGCCGCCGCCGCCGCCGCCACCTCCACCCAGGCCCTGGGTGCACTCGAGCTTGTTTTCCCCTCCGTTTCGAAACGCCTCGGTTCCTGTCCCGCTTCCTCCTCAGATAAGCCCCGATGGTCGAGACGGCTGTTCTCTGCGGCTCCCGCCGGGGTCGCGTCGCACCTCGGCTAGCGGACCACACCTCGGCTGTGCGCTGGCCTCGGAGCTCCGCTTCGAGCTCCCCGCTGACACCCCCACACCGCCCCGCGCTCCGGCGTGGCCCGTCGCTTTCCTCTGCCTAGAGCCGGCTTCGCCCTGGCCTCCTGCACGTAGGCCCCTTTCGCTCGCACCATCCTCTCCATCCCCTAGACAGGGAGAGGTGAGAAGTAAAGTCGCACTAGGCAGACTCAGGTCTGGGATGAACACAGTGGGCAGAGCAAAGGCAGAAAATAGGGGCTGCAGTAGAGATGTTGGCGACCCCATTTTCCAAGGTTCTTATTTTTCTTCTGTGAGTCATTGTCTCCATTTCTACTCATACAAGTTTCTCCATGTGGATTACTTCAGGGTCTTACGATGCAAGGGACAGTTTGTTCCACTGTTATCTTTTAGCCTCGTGATCACCACACAGGATGGAACTAAAGGGATTCTTCTGAAATACAATGATAGAGGGGTGAGAAGTGGTTACTTTTCTAAAAGGCAAATAATTTTCGAGGCCTGAAGTGAAAATGGACACCATAAACTGCAGTGGTTGAGGTGTTACTGTGGAGCCAGGGTGTGTGCCAACGTTGAAGTCTGGGTCCTCACTGACTACTTTGGGCAAATCTCTCCCTCAGTTTCTCTCCCATAAGATGTGGTTATTAACAGTACCTGCCTCGAGGATAACATGAGCCACAGTGTCTAAAGCATTTCCCCTTGACATCCAAGGTACACACTACGGTCAGTTAGCCATTATGAGTATACCTTCTGTTTTGTCCAAACTCCTGGTGCTGCCAGGGAAGGTGTACCTGCTGTATCTCTTCTATTATGGTGGCTTTTCTCCTTGTACCTCAGGTATCTCCCTTTCCTAATTTTTTGTGTGCTCTCTCTCTGTCTCTCACATATACACACACATGAACTTTGAACTGCACAGTTCTTTCTCATGATGCTTTTACTTTAAAATATGTAACAATTTTTCCTTTTTTCTTTTAAACTTCTAGTTCTTTGTATTAAATTTAATAGGAATGATGCATGATTAATATAACAATAGAAATTCTAACCATGATTTCTGAAAGATTAAGCAGATAAGCTTTTATGAAGGTCCATAAGTCTCATAAACATCTGTCCTCTGTATATGCCAGCATTTGTAAGTTAAGCATGTTTTAATTTCTCTTTAGCTCTTCAGTGTTTATGCAAATAATACCCAAGTATTTGAATAGAAAGTTGACACCCCCCCAGAATGAGCTCAATGCCTTCACATTGATTTACATCCTCACCCTTTTTAAAAATTATTTTGAGAAAGGGTTTTTTTAAACTGCCTAAACAGAATTCAAACTTGCAACCCCCCTCTTCCCCCTCCACAGTGTGCTGTGGATGGGTACAGACATGTGCTGTGTCTAGTTTAAATAGAAAGGTTTTAAGAGTATTTCAGTAATATATTGGAAGTTAATGAATTTGTTTCTGCGAATCTTCTTCACCATGACTTCTTCCTTCTGGGAAATTGGTAAACATGATTTCAGTTACTTTCTTTTGTCCTCAGAAAGCAGGATATTTGATTTGTGTTTATGTCATGTAAGGATTTGTTATTAAAAGTCCAGGATAAATTCTTATCTTAAAGTAGACTTTATTGCTAATAAAATAATAGGAATGATAACTTATATGCATTGAATGCTTACCTTGTGCCAGAATGTGAAAAGATCTACATTTACTTTTTTTTTGAAACAGGATCTCACTTTATAGTTTAGGCTGGCCCTGAGCTCATCATGTAGCCCAGGCAAACTCACAGCAATCCTTCTGCCTCTGCCTTCCGAGTGCTGGGATTGCAGGCATGAGCCACCATGCCCAGCACTGTGACATGTGGTACTGGGGATCAAACTCAAGACCTTGTGCTTGCCAGGCAGATGCTGGAACCATTGAGCTAAATCCCCAGTCCTGCATTTATTTTCTGATTTAATCTTGGCAGCAATAATTCCCTTCCCATTTTACAGAGGAACAAAGTATAAGTGAGGAAAGTTAAATTGTACTAGTTTGTTCTGGAGTTTTTACTGTCCATATGAAATTTTCATTATTATATAGTCTACAAGTATTTCTTTTTATTAACTGTTGGTCAATTATTGCTACTTCAGGACAAGTGATAGTCTTTGTCCTTAAGCTATTTTCAGTTTGTTGAGATGGAAGTTCCACAGAAAACATAAACAATTCGAAATGTTATATAATTGGGTATCTTTTATTATTAGTTACTTTTGTACTTATCCCTCAAGAAGTCTTGAAGGAATCTGTCTTCCCTGTTTTGCCCTTAGAATCACTGATGTGTCTCAGAGATCTATAAATCTTGGCTGAATTAGATGGTGAAAGTAAAGATCTGACTATCCCTCAATGAAAAGATCTGAAGAAATATCCAGTGCATGTGAGGAATTAGGGCTGAAGTAATCAAGAATGCACCTTTGGTTAGAATAGTGATTATTTGACACCCTGAGGGGCTGGCTGACTATATCTAAAAACTAGTTTTGTTAGAATTTAAGGCCCCTGTTACTGACATCCCCAGGGTTGTTACTGTAGCCTACAGTGCACAGGACAGTTCTACAAGGAAGAGGTGGCTCCAAATGTCAGTAGTGCCACTTTTGAGAAGCCCCACGTTGGGGTTAACCTGGGTTTCCCAAGCAGCAGGGGAAAGCTTGGTCTGAGTGCTCGGAAGTGAGCCTAAAAAACAGCTCAAAAAGAGGTGTTTGGATCTTTCTGCCACTTTCCACTTTCTGGTGATCCAGTGAGCAAGCAGTGCACATATTGAGAAGGAATGAAATTGAAAGAAATTGACAGACTTTTTTAGGGAAAATCACCAAAAATGAGGTTGGATAGTCAGTTGTTAGGGAATTAAGAATATTTTTTAGTACTTTATTCTTTCAAAGCAGGAATTTGTTATTATCCAGAATAACCATAACTTAATTTTCAAAAGTTTTCTGCAAGGGTCTTCATTACTGTCAGCTGAGGTTTTGCTAAAAGGAAGAAAATCACTCTGCAGTAGTCATGGTGTTCTTTTTTAATTTTTTATGAGCTGTGGTTGTTTTAAATAGTTTTTTGTTGCTTTAATTTAAGGCCTGTAGGTTCTCCAGTCTCCAAGAGGAAAAAGAAATCATTCGTTGTTTTATGAGACTCAGGCATACAAGTTGTATCGCTTAAGGCAGATAATAAGTACTTTTTTTTAAGTCTAGAGAACTTGGTGAAAATAAAGATCAAGATCTATTATGTCAAGTCAGCAAGATCATAGATTGGTATATATAAACTAGCACTGCATTTAGATGTTGAGGACTGGAAATGGGTCAGATAAGTTTGTTCATGATTAGTGTAGGACTATGTGCAGTATGTCTTTTTGCAACAAGGGAAATGTTCCATATCTGTGGGTATTTCAAATTAAATTTATTAAAAATAAAATTTGGTGGCCACCATATGGGTTGGTGCAGAAGGGTGGTTTGTTGGAGAACCTTTATTTATTTATTTTTTTAGTTTTCTACTGTGGTTTTGTGTCAAAACATTAGAAGTATGCCTATCTACAGCTCTTTTTCAGTATGATTCTTGTTTCTTAAGATAGTTGATAGTCATGTCAAAATCCGTACCATATAGTACAACCCAAGATGTAGATTCTGAGTGACCATTTAAGACTGTGTCTTGTTTTTAAAGATTGAAGAGAAATTGGGTTACATGATCACTGGATTTGGTTGGAACATAAAATTCAGACAATTTGTTTTTGTTTGAACCTTTTGAGTTTATAATCACATAGATTGCTTTTAGATCTTCTTCACTGACATAAAAAAAAAAAAGACTAAGCTAATTAGCTCTTTGCACCATGTTTAGTGAAGGGGAAGTCCTGTGAGATCTGTTCAAATGAAACCCTGACCCGATTTTCATATCTTTTGGGAAAAAAAAACCCTACTTTTTGGTTCTCTTTGTAGAGAAAATACACAAACCATAGTAAGCTTGACTCTGTAGCATGATCACATTCTGGGAAATAACATCAGAATAAAACTCATGTTTTAAGAGTTGTCCAATATACAATAGATTATTTCAAGAGAGTTTCTTTTTTCTGCCTTACCTTTGACTTAGAGTTTGTGCAAATTTTTTTGGAGTCAGTTTCCTGCTACGTAGGTCACGCTGGCCTCAGATTTGTGGTGATGCCTCCTGCCTTAACCCAAATGCTGGGATACAGACGTTTACTATCATGCCTGGCACAAATTATTTTTCTCGAGTTTCCATTTTTCCATCTCTGTTCATGGTTTCCAAGATTTTGGCCAGCCAGGAACCATGGCAATGATTTATCACACTAGAGAATAATATTCCATTATTTTTTGGTCAGGGATTTAGCTCAGTGGTACCATGCCTGCCCTAAAAATTAACACATTTTATTTCACTCTGAACAATATACATGATAATTCTATGATACATTTTTCCTAATCGTACAAAAATAAGTATATACACATTAAAACTTGAAAACACATTTCTCTACATGTCGTCTAAACTTATAAAACCTTTTGGCTTTTCTGAGCTCTTCTAAGAATAGAATTGGCTTGTGTTTGGCTGATATATTAAAAGCTATGCTATAGAAAATTGACCTTTTCTTCTTTGTAGTGATTTAAATTTCACAAAATTAATTCCAGGAACCTAAAAAAGCTGTGTTTTATAATTGCTTTCTCTCTCTTTAAAACAAAATTGCATCTCCTACATTTAATACTTCTAGATTTATACTTATTTCTTTCTCCTTTTCTTATTTCCTGTCTCCCTAAATCCAATTACAAGTTGTTTTACCAATAGTTCTCACATAATTTAGGGCATCCCTTTCAATTTAAAACGAAAGCAACATCATTTCACTTTTTTCCTTTTATATGTTAAGCTCAAGATGCCATGAAAAATGGTTCTTCTTTTTTTTTTTTTTTTTTTTAGAGTCTCACTTTGTAGTTCAGGCTGGCCCTGAGCTCACTATGTACCCAGGCAAGCCTTGAACTCAGCCAGCCTCCTGCCTCTGCCTCCCGAGTACTGGAATTATAGGCATGAGCCACCACGCCTGGTGAGAAATAGTTCTTAACATATGAAAAATGCTGACCCTAACTCATAAATAGAAATGATAACTATACTGGGTAATTTCCTAACTCATTAGGTTGAGTAAAGGTATTTAGAAATGCTTTCATGCATTACTAGTAGGATTGTATATTGGTGCTATAGTAGGCAATATATCAGTATCTATCAAAATTAGAATGTGTTTTCCCTTCAGGAATCTTACATAGGTATAGGTTTACTCATAATACTATTTAATGACATAGATACAAGATTGTCATAGCATTGTTTTTAATGGTAAAACTTTAGAAAGAAACAAATGTCTATCAGTAGAGAACTGGGTAAATATAAATTAATTATCCATCTAATGAAATATTTATCAACTATACAAGAGAGTAAGGAAAGTCTTCCTGTATGATTATGGAGATTGAAGCTGAAAAAATAAAGTACACATATGTCTTATATGTTCATTATGTATGTAAAAAAGAATGAAAAAGTATATACATATATATATGTATACATACACACAGATATGTGTACACACACGGGTAACCTTTTTATATGCATAAAATATCTCTGGAAAACTATACCACATCTAATAACATTGGTTGCTTTGGGAGATAAATACTGATGTGAAAGGAAGTTTTCACTGAATAATCTTATTCTTTTTTTTTTTTTTAGTTTTTTTTTTTAGTTTTTTTTAGACAGGGTCTTGGCTTATAGTTTAGGCTGGCCCTAAACTCACTATGTAGCCCAAGTTAGCCTCGGACTCACAGCAACCCTCCTGCCTCTGCCTCCCAAGTACTGGGATTACAGAAATGAGCTACAACCCTGGCTTAGTTTTTATTCTTTTTGAATAATGAGTATTTATCACCTATTCAGAGAAGCATGCCATGAAATTCTTCACTTTGCTTATACCCTAAATTAGAGCCTTTATGGTCATCAGGAACTGATCTTTTAGACCTGTTCTCAGATAATGTGTGGTGTTTTTTTGAGACAGGGTCTCAGTGTATAGTTCAGGCTGGCCTTAAACTTGATGTAGCCCAGTCTGGCCTGGAACTTGTGCATAGACCTCCTTCCTCACCCTTGTGATTGCTGGGATTATAGGCAAATGCTGTCACCATTGGCTTTTCAATTTTTTTTTCACGAAAGAAAGGTTGTGAATATCCTTGATGGTTAATTTCCTGTGGTTCTTTAAATTTATTGCTGTCTTCCATTCTTTTTGGACTAATATAATTTCTGTCAAAAAATTCACCCTTATTGCGATTTTTATTATGACTTGAGTGAGGATCACATGCCAGAGAGAATAGAACTACTGCTTAGATGAACTGATACTCTTAATAAGATAGAGAAAGAAGAGTTTTTAAACTCATATTTTGTTTTGTTTTCATTTTGTTCACTAAATTATCTTCAAGTTGAAAAGGGCAAAGGGGAAATATGAATTTCTCTTCAGCAGCGGCAAACTACTGGGTCACTGAGACCAGTTCTCTTTCTGGGAGCATTTCCAAAATATGCAGGAACTATGAACATCTGCTTGAAGACACTGGAGAGATAGCAAGATAATGAGTTTCCAGGAAATTCTTATGAGAGGTATAAAGGTAGAGGTCCTAGGATGAGCTTAAAAGAGGAGACTGAAAAGTGTTTCTCTGGACTACAGTGACAAAGATTAATGTAGGAGGAAACCTAGTAAAGTCCATAGCCTTTTTAAGAAAGGCTTCCTAAAGTTTGGATCTTGAATGTCCTCAAGTCCCATGTGTTAAAGATTTGATCCTCAGAATGTTGTTAGAACCTTTAAGAGGTGGGGCCCAGTGGGAGGACCTTGGATCACTAGAGGATGTGCTCTCAGAGTACCGTGGGACACTATTCCTTTCTCTTCCCTGCCTGAAACTGCAGAGTGAGACCCTATCTCAAAAATAAATAAAAATTAAAAGGAAATCTTTAAAGTAGCCAGAGGGAAAAACAGTCTGTCTTAAAAAGTATGGTAGATGCTGGGCGTGGTGGCTCACGCCCCTTAATCCCAGCACTCAGGAGGTAGAGGCAGGAGGATTGCTGAGTTCGAGGCTTGCCTGGGCTACATGGTGAGCTCAGAGCCAGCCTGAACTACAAAGTGAGACCCTGTCTCAAAAAAAAAAAAAAAAAAAAAAGTATGGTAGAGCCAGGGATTTAGCTCAGTGGTTCCAGCATCTGCCTGCAAGTGCAAGGTCCTGAGTTCAATCCCTGATATCACATATCACAATGCTGGCATGGTGGCTCACACCTGTAATCCCATCACTCAGAACGCAGAGGCAGGAGGGTTGCTATGAGTTCGAGGCTTGCCTGGGCTACAGCATAGTGAGTTCAGGGCCAGCCTGAACTACAAGGCAAGACCCTTTCTCAAAAAGGGTGGGAGCTTGCTGTAATTAGACTGATTTCTGACTTCTCTAGAGAATAGTGAAAACTAGATTATCTTTCACTATTGAAAGAAAAAAATTAGCAACATTTTTCCTGTGAAAATATTCAAGGATGAAGATGGACAATCAAAAACATGGTTTATTACCAGCAAACTCACACCAGAGGAATAACTAAATCCTTAGTCTGAATCAAATTGATCCCAGATGAAAGGAAAATAGTGATTTAATATCTCTTGTTAACATATGTGGAAAAACTAGTCAACAAAATAACAGACTGAATTTGGAAATTCAGGTCAAGTTGTTTGGTTTTTTTGTTGTTGTTTTTGCTTTTTTTTGCGCCATGAGGCTAGCCTTGAACTCACTGTGTGTAAGTACCACATGCTAACTGCACCACTGGAACTCTTTTTTTTTTTTTTTTTTTTTTTGAGACAGGGTCTCACTTTGTAGTTCAGGCTGGCCCTGAGCTCACTATGTGGCCCAGGCAAGCCTTGAACTCAGCAATCCTCCTGTCTCTGCCTCCCGAGGGCTGGGATTACAGGCGTGAGCCACCACGCCCGGCTACCACTGGAACTCTTTGAACTCACTGTGTAACCCAGGCTTGCCTTGAACTCAGAGTGATCTTCCTGTCATCCTTTTGAGGATTGGGATTACAAGTGTAGTGACCATGCCCAGTTCAAATTAAATTTTTTTCAAATTAAATTTTTTATTTGATATCAGGGTTGGAACTCAGGACTTTTTGCTTGCAAAGCAGACAAGGAACCACTGAGCTAAATCTCTCATCCCCAGCTGAATTATTTTAGGAATGCAAATTTGTTTTAATGTTAAAAAAATCAATGTAAATCGCCATTATACTATACCAGAAGAGAAAAATTATAATAAATAGAGGCAGAATAAGCGTTCAGTAATATTCAACATTCATATATGATTAAAAACTCTTGCAAACCAGAGATAAAAGGAACTTCTTTAACTGGTTAAAGCATATCTACAGAGTAGCTACAGTAAACATCAAACTTAATGGTGAAATTTGGAAGTTTTCTTCTTAAGGTAAGGAATAAAGCTATGTACCCTCACCGTTTTTATTCATATTTTTACTGCATACTCCAGCTATTTCACTCAGGCCAGATAAGTAAAAGATACAGGGATTACAAAGAGATTCTGTTGAATTTGTTGTTTGTAGGTGAAGACTGTGTGTACATGGAGAACCATAAAGAATCTACAGATTGGAATTAATTATATTGGAATTAATAAGTAATTTTGGCAGAATTTGCTGTGTGTAGCCAGTGTACAGAATTGAATTACATGTGTAGATCCTAGCAACAAAATAAGAAATAATGTAAAAATATTATCTACTGTGTTAATCATCACTCACAGAATGACCGAGACAAGCTACTTGTGAAGAGGCTTAGTTAGGTCTCAGACATATTCTTGCTTTTGACATAGGAAATGCAGTTGTTACTGAAGCTGCTCAAATACTGCTTATAGAAGAACTCAGCAGCAGACAAAAATTAAGCCATAATAGCTTTTCAGGGAATTATTGCTGATCCAAAGACAGACTACAGACTGGGGAAAGTTGCAAGAAGAACACTACTGTAGATTTTAGCCTCTTACCTACGTAGTACATTTGGGAACTGTACACTTTTGACATGTGTTTGGAAATCACATCTCACTTTGGAGAAAGGAATGCTGGAAAATCGACAGTGTTCTAGAGATTTATCACCTCAGTTACTTCAAAATTTAAGAGAGTAGAATTTGTTTTGTTTGTTTGTTGATTTTTTGAGACAGGATCTCACTTGGTAGTGCAGGCTGGGTTTGAACTTGCAGTGATCCACCTGTCTCAGCCTCCTGAGTGCTGGGATTACAGGGCCACCATACTTGGTTTGAATTTGTTTTTCTGTTTTAAGATGAATGGATATCTGTGTAAAACCTTATGCAGAAGTTCATATTATTGAGAGAAATTAAAGAATACATAAATAAATAGAAGGATGTCTCATTCATACAGTGGAAAACTTGAAATTACTAAGAATTTAATTCTTCAACTTGATCATGGCTAAAATGCAATCCCAAAAATAATCCCAGAAGACTTTTGTTGTTTTGGGGGTGACAGAATTTGACAAGTTGGCTCTAAAATACGTAAGAAATTGAAAGGCTGGGACGGAGGGTTAGCTCAGTGGTTCCGGCGCCTGTCTCGCAAGCACAAGGTCCTGAGTTCGATCCCCGGAAACCACATAGAATGCTGGGCGTGGAGACTCACGCCCACCAGCAATCAACGCCTCCGCATACCACAATGCCGGGCGTGGTGGCTCACGCCTGTCATCCCAGCACTCGGGAGGCAGAGACAAGGGGA
>PVIC010045486.1:0-14598 GCA_004025085.1 Thryonomys swinderianus
AAATTCTTTCAGGAAGGATATTTTCCCCCATTTTCAGGAGGCAGAAGAAAGTGGAGCAGGATGGTGAAAACTGTTAGTTGTGTGTGCCTGGGAGAGGGTGTTTTCATTGCTTTGCTCCTCTCCTCTCTCTTTCTTCTTTGTTTCTATTCAGTGTAGGTGGGAATCGTACTCGGTATGGCTTTGTGAGAATGAAGTGAGGTCTATATTTAAAGTGGCTTCTTTGGCTCTGGTGAGTTTGTTGTGTAGTACCCCTTTTCATTAGATGTCTGTGTTGCTGGCTTTCATGTCTCATGGTCACCTAAGTTGGAGCACTTTGGGGGAGGCTATCACTTTTTCCCTTCTACATCATGGTTTTCTTCTTTTGCATAAAAGGGAAGGCAAAGCTCTTTTATAGAGATGAAAGAGTGGAGAGCCTGGAGTAATTTACATTCTATGGTAAGTGTGAAAGGCCGTGAGAAGTCCAGGGTGGTGTCACCAGAGGGAAGTGAGTACTCTGCGGATCGTTTTGAATAAGCAGAATTGATGCTGCAGCATGAGTGATACAGACATTTATAGAGTAATTACCAAATTGTGTGGATCCAACTGGAATTTAAAAATGCCTGGAGCCTTGGTTTAGGGCAGGCTGGTGCAGAGCAGAGGGAATCACAGGCGTGGATGTGGGGCACGGTGATAGGCATAAATAGATGTGTGTTTAAGTGAGGATGAAAATGCTAGGTACCACCTTCCCATTCTGCACACTCACAGACTTGGAGCTGGAATTAGAGTCCTGGCAGCTGAGATCCAGAACCTGTTTTCTATGCTCCACATTTTACTGTCACCAGTGTGCCCAGATGCCACTTCTAAATCCTTCACCTGGTCCAGCAGTGGACACTTGCTTTATTAGCATTGTGGCTTTGGGTTCACATTATGGTTGTTGCTATTCATCTGTTCATTCATTCACCCACTCACACATTCATGCATCTGTTCATTTAGCTGTTCATTAATTAAATAATATTTTGATGTATCTACAGTGTGCCCAGCCAGTGCAGGTGCTGGGGATCCAGGAGTGAAGAAGACATACTCCCTGCTCACTGCTACCCTTAATGAAAGTAGCAGCTCTTGTCTAGGATTCACGATGGATGGGAGGACCCAGCGTTTCTGTCATGTGGGGCTAATTGGTGATGTCATCCTCTACACTGAACAGGAAACTCTCCCAGCAACACAGTGAAAAGTGAATTTTGATGTCTTATCAGGCACCCTGGACAGGAAATTGAACCACTTGCCACCATTCCCTTTTTTTCAGAATTTCTTTCTTTCTTTTCCTTGGTAGTACCAGGGATACAATTTAGGCCCTTGTGCTTACAAGGTAGGTGTGATACCACTTGAGTTAAATCCCTGGCCCACACTATCCCGTTTTACTGACCCAGCTGATTTCACTATTTGACCTTGGGCCTCAGTGATAAATCATCTTCAAGCAATGATTTTTCATGTATTAGTTCACTTTGCTTTTGTTAGTACCTGATAGGGAAGAGAGGGCCATTCTTTTTTATTAAGTGGTTACTGGCTTCTTCTGGAGGATGCAGATAAAGAGAGGCACAGAGCAAGGGGTGGGAGCAGGAGTACATAGCTTGTAGGTCCTCTCTGGGGGCACTGAGCCTTGCTCCTGGCATCTCCACGTGTTCAGCTAGTGGTAAGCTCTCCAAATGATGCCTGTGTGGGTTTTCACAGGGGCTTCATAACTCAGGCGTGGTTGGTTAAACCACAGGAAAACTCAACTTGACCTAACTTTAAGCCTCTCCTATTCTAGAAGGTTGGAAGTTAAAGCTGAAATTTCCAACCCTCAAGCCTTGGAGAGACCATCACTTGATGGCTTTCTGATGCCAGATGCTTATATGCCTGGCCTCATCTTACAATCAGTAAGAGGCAAGCTAGAGTTAAACCCTGTTCTAACTTCTGTCTTCTGACTTTTCTATCTCATTGTGCACCAGCTTGATATCTTTAGGCTTTCAGTTTTTCCATGTAGAACTACAGAAAATGAAAACACATGGTCTCTGAAAGTTCCTTCCTTTTTTCCAAATCATGGGAATGCCTCTCATGATCCAGACATTGTGCTGGAGCTGGGAATAATGTTTTGGACACACACACACACACACACACACACACACACACGCTATAAGGCATACAGTAAGATATATATAACTATACATGTATATAAAGAATCTTATAATTTAATAGTAAAGAGCCAAACATCTCAATTAAGAAATCAGCAAGGGATCTGAATAGATACTTTTCTAAAGGAGCTATACAAATGGTCAATAGGCAAATGACAGTGCACTTAACATCATTAGCCAGTAGGGAGATGCAAATAGAAACCATGATGAGGTAGCACTTCATACCTCCTAGGTTAGCTAAAGTCAGAAGGCAGACAGTAACAAGTATTGGCAAGAATGTAGAGAAAATGAAAGTTATGCACCGCTGGTGGGAAGTTTCAAATGGTCAGCCTCTTAGGAAACAGTGTGAGAGCCCTCACAAGATGAGTCCCAGAGTTAACATGTGGTTCAGCAGGTTTACTCCTAGGTGTATCCCTTCCATAAAAATGCATATCGACCCAAAATTTGTATGTGAGTAGTCACAGAAGCATTGTTCATAAAAGTTAAAAATGGAAATAGTGCAAATGTCCATGAACTGCTAAATCGATAAGCAAAATGTCACACATTCATACAGTGGAATATTTTTCATCCATAAAAGGGAAGGAAATACTGCCATAGGTGGTGAGACATGGATGAACCTTGAAAGCATTATGCTCAGTGAGAGAACTAGTCACAAAAGGCACATTTTACATGACTTTATATATATGAAATTTATATTAGACCAAATATTTGCCAATTCTACAAATTTCTTGCATCAATGAGAGAAACATGTCTGTATGTACATTTATATATATGGCAGAAAGTAGATTAGTGACTGACTGCCCAGGACTAGGGAACAGAAAATGAGCTAATGTGTACAGTGTTTATTCGGGGACCAGTGAAGATGTTTACACCTTGATTGTGGGGATGGTGAGCACAACTTGGTGAGTATCCTGAAGATCAGTGGATTTTACACTTTAAGTGAATTGGATGGTACGTGGGTTCTATTTCAAGAAAGTCACCCCGTGTGCCATCTGCACATGTGCGTGTGCGTATGGGTGGATTCCTGCTGATGGCATAGTCCAGGTGTGAGCAGCTCATGCGCAAGCCCCATGATTTCAAGCGCCTTCTCGTGTCAGCCCAGGCAGTGGCCCTCATTTGCGTGGTCCCTGGGGGCTCTGCGCCACATCGATGGCGAGAAGAGGAAGGAGCCAGCAGAAAGCATGTGGCTTCTGCTCTCAGGCAGAACTCGGCTCTGTGAGGCGAGGAAATGAAGTCTTCATGCCAGGTGTGTGTGCGCTCAGATACAGCCCAGGGACTTGTGGCGACAGAGGAGGGGAGAGAACAAACACGTAGTTGTCTCTGCCATCGTGGCCTGCGTGAGGACGAGCTGGTGTTCTAGAGAAAGAAGAGGTTTGGGCCCCAGGGCAGGAGAGAGTATCGGTGGAGTGTGACGCAGCGCGCACCCTGCTGCTGCTTCTGAGTCCTGTGCAGCTAGCAAGGGGCAGCAGCTGCTCCCATTTACCGGGATTTTCTCTCTTGCATCTTACAGGGCCGGGCCAGGCCAAGCTTGGACTGCGGGAAGGAAGGCTTTGTGCCGTCCCCGGACAGCCTGTGTGGTCCTCAGCTTTGAGAACTGAATTCCATGGGTTGTGTCAGTGTCAGACCCGTGAAATTCAGTTCTTCAGCTGGGGTATCTCCAACATCGTGGAAAGATCCTGCAGAGCGTGTGCGGAGCCTGCTGAGGAGCGTGGAGGATGGGGGACAGGAGAGTCCGCCCAGGGCTGCGCTGGGCCCGAAGCGCAGGGTGATGGAGGCTTCCCGGGCTGGAGGAGCCTCAGGTTGGCACTGCAGTCTCGCCTCCCTCAGCGGGTGGCCTCAGCGAGTCACTCTTGCTGCTGGGACTCGTTTCATTTATTGATTACTGAGGAAGATTCAGGTGCGGGACTAAGTGCTGCACATGCTGTTGTAGGAGACTCCTGGGAAAAATCACTCTAATGAAGCCTGAGACACACTTTCACATTGCCATGTGATGATTTCCCCCCTTTTTCTTGGGACCAGGTGGAATTATTAGTATGTGACAATTATCCTTTAGCATAGACTGCTGCGGTGTCTGGCTCCTTTCTGAGAGATGAAGTGAAAAAAATGAGAAGTGTGGCTCACTCCCTGGTAGGCCCCCCTTCCCTTTAATACACTAAGGCTAATCCACTTGTCCTGATATGTTCTAATCAGGGGAAAAAGAGGATGTGGCTCGGCATTGCCACCCTGCCCGTGTCCCAGGGAGGGGCCCTCAGAGGCTGTGCAGGTCCCTCCGTCGCTCAGGGGCAGGTGAGAGCGGCAGATCCAGCCTTCCTGCTATCTCAGAGCTGCATCTGTTCTGAGGCTCAGGTTTGTTTGCATGTTGACAGTTTCCACATTTACTCAGAGGGCCTGGGAGTGCGTGAGTGCTGTGTAGATTTTATTGGGCTTTAGATTCGATGGGGAATAAAGAATGTGACTTGTCTTTCGGGCATTCAGCATCGACTTGACTCCATCTCCTGGTGTCCTGCAATCTCCATCTCATTATCGTCTGCAGAAGGAAAGTGTAGTCTGGCCCAGAGACAGGAGGCAGTGGAGGGGAGATGCTGCAGCACGTGTGTCTCTTCTTCTCAGTGACACTGAGGTTTGCTGGGCTTGGAGCTTTGCATGCTCGAGCTCAGTGAATCTTACCAAGGCTCATTGGGAAAATGGGGACAAATTAACACAGTGTTGTCGAATTAAAAATAATATAACCATGTTTTCCAAATGCACAAGGGTGCTGGGTACTAGGAAAGCTTTCTTGCACATGTTGGAGACACCGGTGTTTTTTTTTTTTTTCTTGAGACAGTGTCTCGCTTTGTAGTTCAGGCTGGCCCCTGAGCTCACTATGTAGCCAGGCAAACTTGAACTGGCAATCCTCCTGCCTCTGCCTCCTGAGTGCTGGAATTACAGGCATGAGCCACCATGCCCAGCAGTGTGGTGTGTGGAACTGATTGCTGGTGGGCATGAGTCACCATGCATGGAACTGATGTATGTGGTTGCTGGGGTCGAACCAGGAACCTTGTGCTTGCTAGATAGGTGCCAGAACCAATGGGCTAAATCTCAGCCCAGACACCGATGTGGTTTTTGAGCAATACTGATCAAATCAAGGACTTCCCTGGATGTCTCTCCCTGCCCAGTCAGTCCACCTGGGCTTGTCAGACCCTTCCCCAGTGACTCCTTCTAGAACCATAATATCAGCAAACCTCATCTGAGACCAGAGATTAGTGTCTTTAGTCCTGCACTACTGGAGAAAATCCAGAATTTACACTCAGAATTCCAAATGCACTGGGCTTCAGCAACTCTGTGCTGTGGGTACTGACTTAGACCTCAATTCTTATTTATTGCAAAAGTCTTATCCTTGTTATAGGTGCACCATGCCCAAAGCAGACCTGATACATGGCATTCAAAACACACACATACATGCACACACATGTACGTGCACAACTGATGTGCCTGTGAGGAATAGGCAGCGATTATATAAAAGAATATGTGAAAGGGGGGCTGGGGCTCAGTGGCAGGTCATTTGCCTGGCATGTGTGAGGTCCTGCATTCCAGCTCCAACACTGGGTTAAAGCTTCATTTCATAAGTGGATTTGTGTTAAGATTCTGTTAAGCAGTACGTTTGCCAAAGATTTTTGAGGTTCTTTTGCTTTAGCAAAACTTATTTTGTGTAAGTAGAAAAAGAGTTTATGCAAGAGCTTGGATTCTGTTTCAATTTATGTGGGATTACAAATGTATACATTGGAATAGATGCAGTAAACATTCATGGTGGTTTATTAATGGGTTATTTCTGGGGTGGTGGGATTTGAGGTATATTTTCCTTTGTATTTTTCTCTATTGTTTGACTCTTAAGCTGAACATATTAAAACAAGTTACTGAAGAAAATGTGACACACAGCTGTCTGACTTCATAGAATATTGTGTGGTGCATTTATTAGAAAAGTTATGTTGCCGATGTGCTGATGGCTGGAGGGGCACTCCTGGTGTGTTGTGTGATGAAAGAGGTGAACACAGCAATGTGTAGTCATCTAAAATTATTGTGCAAGAGGTGTATGTATGTGTTTGTGTGTGCAAGCATGCATGTGTTTGTGTGTGACTGTATGGGAGCCCAGAAGCCCAGTGAATAGTGGTAAGTAGGTGGGTTTTTTCCTCTGCCTTATTGTTCTTTTCTGCTCATATATAAAACAGCACACAATGCATGTGCTACTTCCTCAAAACTCATTCATTGTGAGCCACTAGTTTTTCTTTCCTTTCTCTTTTTCTGTTTCTCTTTCTGTTTCTCTCCCTCCCTTTCCCTCCCCTCCTCTCCTCTCCTTCTGGGGATAGAGCTCAGGGCCTTGTGCACAGTACTAGGCAAACACCCTGCAATGAGCTACATCCCAAGACTTTTTAATTTTTTTTTTTTTAGGTTGGTGATCCAGTCTCACTAAGTTGTCTAAATTGGGCTTCAATTTATGATCCTCCTGACTGAGCTTCCTAAGGAGCTGGGAGTACAGGTGTAAATCACTGCACAGTGGTTTTTATAGTTTCCTAGAAATCAGTCATGTAAGAACTTATTAGAAAGTAAATTCTCAGGCTCACCAAGACCTATGGAATGGTAAACTGAGGGTGGTGCTAGCAATTTCTCTATTCTACCAAGTCCTTTGGCTGAATTTTATATTAAAGCTTTAGAACTGCCTATGTCAGTAAAGGGATGCTTCCATCCAGTGAACTGAAATGCTGGAGAGTTGGAAGGTGCTGGCCACTCCTACAAGTGAGCATTCTGTGAAACTTATCCCTGGGGGATGAGCAGTGGGACTGCGGAACTTCGGTAGCAATGATTTTTACTAGTGAATAGTAGACAGTAGATCTTCAAGGTTATTTTTGGATCTTCAAGTTTTTAAAGTGCAAATTTTAGGTGTATAAAATAATCTGAAGTAGTTGCTGACTAAGGCAGGTCCCCAGGTCACACCCCAATTTAAGGACTTGGCATCTCCTGGGCTCGATCATCTTAAACCATGGACCAGATTCTAGGACAATATTCTGAGCAGCTGTTGTAGACCTTTTCAGACTTTCTTTTCTCCTGAACCCTTACGATTTTTCTTTCCAGTTCATCCTTTTCCTTTCTGCTGTGATTGATGGGGTCTTAGAAGCACATTTGTCAACCTTTCTGCTCTGCTCCAGAGACAGCAGCTCAGATGCAGTTGGAGAGGTGTCTTGGGAGTGATGATGATGATGATGGTGGTGATGAATGTATTGGTTTGCCAGCTTGGATAATGGGCTGGGAGTGATTCATCAGCTCACACTGGTGAGACACAGTGGGAAGCTGGATGCTCAGTAGTTTGCATGCCTGTTGCTTTATCAAGGTGCTATGATTGGGGTTCTCCCTTCCCCCAGTACTGGGGATCAAACTCAGGACCTTGTGCTTGCATGACAGATGTGACGCCACTGAGCTACACCCCCAGTCCCACAGTGGCTTCTTGAATCCTTCCAGCAGCTAAATCTATGAAAAACAAAGAGCTCTTTTCCAATTTTTTGACATCTAGAATCATTTGTTCCCCCTTCTGATAATATTCCAGAGAGGCAGCTTTCAGACAGCCGAAGTATCCAGGTGGTCAGAGATCCATAAAAGGGCTTGAGGTGTGCAGCTGGTGGAAACAGGCATCATGTCTAATTTTAATTTGTTCTTGGCACCCAGGTGACTTTATAATTATTTTTTATTGGTGGTTCTCTTTTATTTTTTCCCTTTATTGAGCTTACTGGTATATTTTAGGAATATATTATGACCTCTTTGAGAACTTGTACCTGTATGTGACATATCTTGATTCTTGTTTTTTCCTATTCCCCTCCCTTCTCTTTAATGCCCCACCAGTTTTTTTTTCCACCACCAGTTTTCTTTCCTTTCCTCTGCTCCCTTCGCCTTTGAACATTTCTTCCATTTCACAATACCTGTCATACATTCTGAACTTCATTTACACCTTCAGTTTTTCACACTAGAGAAACAATATGGTATTTACAAATCAGTGTCCTATTTATTGGATTTACACAAACATTCATTTTCTAAAAGCAAACCAACAATGACACTTTCAATGCAAGTGGCCCTTGGGGGGTGTATGAGGCCCAAGCCATAACACACATTAGTACATGTACAGAGGAGAGTATTTCTGGTAAAGGGGTCTTTTGTTTTCTCTATTAGTACATGTTTACAGTACACAAGGGTTACATTTATTATGGTGGGTTGCTACATGAACATGACACATCTTCATTCTGTCCCCCCCCCTTTTCCACTTCTTTCCCTTTTAGATGTTTTTGTAATTGTAATTTTTTTTTTCTTTTTGAGACAGGGTCTCACTTTGTGGTTCAGGCTGGTCCTGAGCTCACTATGTAGCCCAGGCAAACCTCAAACTCAGCAAATCCTCCGGCCTCTGCCTCTTCAGTGCTGGAATTACAGGTGTGATCCACCAAGCCTGGCACTGTGGTGTGTGAAATTGATTGATGGTGGGTGTGAGTCACCACACCCGGTATTGTTGTATATGCTTAACAGGATTGAACTCAGGACCTTGTACTTGCTAGGCAGGCACCAGAACCACTGAGCTAAATCTCTGGCTCTGTAATTGTAATTTTAGAAGGAGGAGAATGGAATTTTCACAAGGCAATACAACTTTTTCCCCCTGTCCTGTGTTGTATAGCTGGTAACTGATGAAACAGAGCATTAAAAAATCTTGTTTATTTGAAAAATTCTTTGGAATATTGAGGTCTGCTGTGACTCATCCTCTGCCTGTGCCTCTGGCAAACAGCAGTGAGCTCTCACATGTGACCCGCTCCGCCCAGGGACAGGAATATATTTTAACAGCTATTGGATTTTTATTGTTGGTAGCTTGTAACAAACCATAATGCATTTGGCTCCAGGTCCTGTAGTCCTGCTAAGACTGGTCAGGTTCTGTCTGTCTCTAGGTGACAAAGGTGTCTTTATTTTTAAACAAACTTATTTTTCTTATAAGTTGTGTGTAGTGTAAGTGTCAGAGATCAGAGAAACAATGAGGCCTAATTGGCCTCCTCTGTGGGCCCAAAGGAGAAAGGCTGCACTCGGGGTGATGCGTATTAGGGAAAAGTTAAGGCAGCTGAGGTTAGGTTGTTTACCAGAGAATGTGCTAATGGGTAAGGAAAGCAGATGAACCTTACATTGTGCCCCTGTTTGAGTGAATAAAGACAGCACAAGCCAGATCCCGGGGCCTCCTCAGCCTACCAACAGGCAAGCACTCTCTGGGTGCCCCCATGTTATACTCCCTGTGTCTCTTGTCATTCATCCTCACTCGCCCAACTCAGGGGAACAAAGCAGCAGGTCTAGGTCACGGAACGTGGCTGGCCATGTGGGTTGGCTACAGGCAGCACCCCAGTGTAGGGCTCGGGACCCTGGTCAGCTACACGTAAGTACTTTACACAAATAATATGTATTTTTGCAATTATCTTAAAAAATACAGCAAAGTAGCCATGGAAAATTTTAAAATAATTAAAAGCTTTTTCAATGATTATACAGTGGACCCTTGACTTACAAATTTCTTCATGAGGGCTGGCTATAACTCAGGTTAGTCAGTTTTAGGCTTAGGATTCTCTACCCAGGCTTCAAAGTCTCTCCTGTGTGTATAGGCAGATCTTGGTGTCCTTAGAGAGATGTTGGCTAGGATTTCTCAGCTAATACTGCACAGGAAAGGATGTTGTAATGTCACTTCCAGAACACTTTAAATGTTAAATCTGTACCTGAGACCATTTAGAAGTATGAGCGGTTAGCATTTGGGTCATAAGACTATGTTTGTAAGTCAAAACTAAACTACAACTTGTAATCCAAGTTAATATGTTGAGCTGGTTGTAATTTGAGGGTGCACTGTACTTTTTAACTGAGAATATAGGCAATTTAGAAGCTTGTAGATTACCATTTTGGGTTATTTTCATTTGCACTTTTTTTCTTCACAAAACTGAATTGATAAGTTTTTCCTTGTCTTACAAGGTTTCTTCGTGCATTTTAAGTAGCTGCGTTTATAGTTTGTGGAGTGGTTGTGCCTTTGTTTATATCATTTCCTGATTGTCAGACATTTTGACTTAGGTCTTCTGACTTCAGATCTCCTGTGTGTGTGTGTGTGTGTGTGTGTGTGTGTGTGTATTTGGACACATATCCACCTCTAGTTTTTTGCCTTCCTTTTTCCAGGCATAGTGGCTTCCAAAGTATAAGAACAGTTTAGCATCTTCTTATTTGTAACAGTCTCATTAAAACTCATCTCCCCCAGAGTAGAAGCTACTGTTGTAATTCCCATGATACAGATGGGATCACAGAGGCACAAAGAATATATTCATCCATATTGAGCTAATCATCCAGCTTCCATGGCCTTATACAAATAGGCATTTGCTTGCTCTCACTTTCTTTGCACATTGGCAACTGTCAGCATTACTTTAGACTGAAGTGGCAAGAAACCAGTGTCACTGCAGTCTTCTCTGGTGCTTCTTGGTTTTAAAATGGTGACAGTAGCTCTAGATATCACCGTACTGACTCAAGGCAGAAAAAGAACGTCCTGACGGACCACATCAGCTGCTTTTGTCAGGAAAGTACCTCTTCCTTCATGAACCTCCTCCTTCCTCCGCAGAACTCCATTCATGAGTCATTATGTTTAACATGACTCCCGCCAACTGCAGAGATGCTGGGAAAATGATTAAGATTTCCAACCTTTAGCATAGAAGATATCCAGGAAAGAGAAGTTTGGAAATGACTTAGATCAGCCAAGCAACAGTCGTGCTGCAGACTAAATTGTGTTCCCCCTAAATAAAAATATTCTAGCCTTAACTCCCATGGTACTGTACATGGAGATAGGGTCTTAGGACATAACGGTGGTGAGATGAAGTCGTGTAGATGGGACCCAAATTCCATAGACCCAAAGATTTACAGGAAGTGAGGGCACTGAGAAGGCAGCTGTTAGCCACGAAGAGTGCCCCTCTGGAACCTGACCCCATGGGCAGCTTAATCTCAGACTCCCAGGCAAACTGTGAGGGAGTAAGCTGCTCACTCTGGTGTTTTGTTACAGCAGCCTGACTGACAGAGGGTCTCACACAAGATGTTTGCCAAGTTCACATGTTGGTTGTGTTGATCCTCACATCTGGTATCATACAGGGACCCTCTTTGTTCGCTGGGAGGCTGCTGTTTCTCACCTCTCTGGCTCAGATCCTGCACTGCCTCCTCTATGGGTATCACACCATCAAACACAGGCTAACATTTTCCATTGGTATTAGAGTCACTGCAGAGTGTGGTTACAAGACAAATGCTTGCATCCATTATGTGTCCACCGAGTCATTCTTCTATTAAAGCATCATCTCCTCGGTGCTTACACACTCAAACAAACCTGCAACTCGCTGGGCTCGTCTCCTCAGGCCGAGGTAGGAAGAGGGCAATCCCTGAGTGGTTTGGGCTGCGGGGGAGCCACGGCACCTCTTCTCTCAGCCCCAGCGCATTTATGGGGCGCCCAGGTGCAGGGGATCGGAACTGAGGGCCACGTAGTGCAGATTCCAAAGATGATGGCTGTACCCCAGTTAGGTTCTAAGAGGATTGATCACTTATTAGATTTTCAGGGGTAGTTATTTTTAGGCAGAGATTCAAATGAGCAGTTCTACTCACTGTGAATACAACAGTGAATAAAACAGTCATTGCTGTCCTCATGAAACATGTTCTAGTAAAGGGAAGATTTTTATATACCAAACAGGATTTCTGGCCTTTTTAGACTTCAGAACAATTGACAACCCAGACTGGCTTTCCTCATGGCAGTGACTCCCCCAGACCCTTTAGATGGGTGTGAACTCTCTTTTGCCATACTGCTTGCTGCTCCCTATTGTATTTCTGCTTCACATGGAGTCTTCACGGGGCAGATATCACTGTTGTTAGTATTTTTGCAGATAGGGAAACTGAAGCTCAAAGTTGCAAAGTCAGGGGGCCAAGGACTTTGACCTGCGGAACGTAGACTGCTGTGAACCCAGTTCTGGGCAGCGTCAGAGGTGGAGGTCTTCGCCACCGTGTAGAGAAGTGTTTTAGGGGGAAGAAACAGCACTGAGCAAAAACATTCAACCCATAGAAGATCAAATTAAAGTGGTGTATCAGCAGGAAACAGATGGCACCCTCAAATTAGGATAACTCAAGCAGAGCTTCATAAAGAAACTATTTACAAAGGTGGGGGCAGAGTAGGGAAACCACAAGACACAGTGCAGAACCCCAGGTTAGTAACAGCTGAGCTCCAGTACTACTCCCAGGCTCTTACATACAGGTTCACCATGGGGAAGATGCTTGGGGGGAATAAATTCTGTGCTTCATGCAGCCAATGCCACAGTGATTTGTAAACCAAAGGAAAGAGAGCCCATTGGACAGCCTACGGGAGCATGGAAAAGAGTGGAGGAGTGTGGAGATGGTTTTGGTAGGGATAAATGGAAGGTGCCAGCCCACGGGGAAGCCAAAGCTCAGAGTGCTAGAGGGGACCAGGGCTGTTGGGCATCAGAAGATGCCACTTCAAAATATATCCCTTTGGCATAGAATCATTTTTAACTGAATGCATTAGAGGGTCCACAGATGCAGAAAGAAGCCTTCGTGGAGGAAAAAGTCCATGAGGCACAAACTTCTAAGGAATGTGGGGTGTCATAAATTCCACTCTGGGGGAGGTTTTATTACCTTGAAGACAGAAAATCACCCTAAGATGTACCTGCACAAACAGGATCTTGTTAACCTTTATCATCTGTTCCATTTGCTATTTATCTATTGCTCACATCTTGCCAACCAGGAAGCCTAAAACTCCCTTTCCTTTGTCTTTCCTGCAAATATATTATCCCTTGCTGGAATGGTGCAGTATTCCCCAAGTGTAGCTGTTTTGGGGAGTTTCTCTTATTTATGGACCCTACCACTATAATGGTAGATGAAACATTCCTCCTCCTCCAGTTAATGGGCCTTTTGATGGTCACTATCCACAGGCCCAGCCAATGAACTAAAGAAGGAAGAGGACACTTTTCTCCTCAGGAGCAGTGAGGTCAAATGGGGGAAGAAATAAAGATGAGAGTGAATTCAGCGTCTGGTTCTATGGTGCTGGGGCAGTTTCTCCCTCTCAAGCCTCTTCTTAGTCATGTTCACACCTTGTCTGCCAAAAAAGTCACTGCAGATCCCTCATTTGCAGTACAGGGCTTGAGGCATCTGGTTCCAGAACTTTCCAAATGGACAAACGACTGAACTCATTGTAGTGTGGTTTCCTTAACAGTTTTCAGAAGTGTTGTGGGGGGAATCATACCCAAAGGAAGCTATATCTTAAAATACTCAATTCAGACTTGCATGATTTTCTAGTTCTCCTCTCAAATCTCTTCAGCTTCTACCTTTTCTTCAAATGCGGTGTATCCTGCTAAACAGAGCCATGCATTTATTACCACCACTAAAACCATTTTGTTTGCTTCTTTTCACAATCTGCAGTTTCTGAAATCCACTGGACCATGGCTTTGGATCTTTGGTAAGGCAGATTTTCATCAGTGTATTTCAATCATCTTTACAGTGACATTTCCCGCAGCCCACCCCAGAGGCTTTTTATGAATATCACTGTCAGCATAAGTAACGGTAACAAATCCAAGAGCACTTTAGCTGACATTTTAACAATCAAACAGTCTATAAACCTATACACTTGGCTCTGAAACAGTGTACTTCTGAGACTACGCAGGGCAGGAAGGGGAGAAAGGGCTGCAGAGAATCACAGGAGAGAACATTCAGAGGAAGGCAGGTGTCATAATTTAGGGCATAGTTGTGACAGGCATAGGTATGCATGAGCTTTTCTCTTTTTCCTGGTTGACGGAATCTCAGAACTATTTGGAGAGTATCAAGCCAAGTCTTTCAAAAGAGCCTGGGTTCCTTAACCCCTGTGAGCAAATAGTCCATCTGGTCCGGTCTCGGTAACCTCACCCTCTGCTTGGCATTTTACTCACCAAGGGTGTGATCTGTTCTGACAATATGCTGTGAGAAGTCTGATGTGGCTGCCTCTTGTACAGGTTTTTCTGGCCCCTTAAAAGGTCACACAGGAAGACACTGTTATCTCTTATTTCCAGGACATTATCACAGCTGTGCTGCTTTGAATTGTGGTAGCAGGGCAGAGATACGTAGGGAGTCTCATGTTGAGGATGGGAGCAGAGCTGCCTCACACATCAACAGTGTAGGTTTTCTTCTGTGAGTCAGTGGGTTGCTTACTGCAGGCACAGGAGGCACGGGTACTGATGCCTCATAGAGGGTCACTGGATTCTGGAGGTGCAGGGAAAGGGTGGGGAACCTGAACCTTGTAACACACTGTATCTGAATTTTAACTAAAAAAGTGATGCACAAATGTAAAAATCCACTCAAAATGAAAGTGTGAAGAATAGAAATCAGCAGTCTATAATTCTCTGCCTTCTACTTTTGTGTT
>PVIC010045487.1:0-14627 GCA_004025085.1 Thryonomys swinderianus
AGTGCTGGGATCACAGGCATGAGCCACCATGCCCGGCATAAGACTTCACTGATTTTTGCTCTCGTCCCCCAGCATTTCAGCAATCCTCCACTGTTTGGGCACCTGGTACCAGTTCTGTGGAAGACAGTATTTCCACGGATGGGGCTGAGAGTGTCTTGAATGTCTTTTTCTTTTCTTTTAATTTTTGGCAATGGGGATCAAACTCAGGACGTCATACTTGTGAGGCAGGTGCTGTACTGCTGAGCTACATCCCCAGCCTAAGAGTGTCTTGAGATGATTCAAATCACATTGTATTTATTGTGCACTTTATTTCTGTTGTTTTTGCATTGTAATATATAATGAAACATTATATATAATATATAATTATATATATTATGTATATAAAGTTCACTATAATGCAAGATCAATGGGAGTTCTGACCTTGTTTTGGAACTAGACAGTCCCATCTAGGAGTGATGGGAGACAGTGACACCGAAGTAGTGTTATGTCCTGTCTGTGACATAGTCTCGCTTTGGTTCTGTCACTGCACAAAACCCTATTTCACAAATATAGGATATCGGAAATAGAAATAAACTTTTCTGTGTTTCTATGGCAATCTCAGGATATTCTGCTTTCTTTTTAAACCACAATATTTGGAGGTTTGAAATTATCTCAAAAATAACTTTAAGGCCACCATCATTTGCAGTCTCAGCAGTTGATCCTCTTCTGGCATAAATAAAGTCATTTCACCTGGCCTATTCACAAGCAGACCATGGATCCCTTCCTTCCTGCTTTAGGAGCCTTCTGTGGTTGGGAAATAATGTTCACATTCTTTGGAAAGCTGAGGTGGGTGATTATGCACTGGGAGGATGAAAACCCTGGCTGTCTCTTTTAAAGATGTTTGCTAACATTTGAAATAGGTCAAAAATCCCAGTGTTCATTTGTCCTCCCCATATCTCCAGCCTGGCTTTGAATGCAGCCCCTATATCTGCCAACCAGGACAGTTGTCATTTCTCCCGAAGTGACCAACTGAATGCATTCTTAGGAATATAGCATAGGAATAAGTAAGTTTTGTGATCCGTTCTTTGTTTCTGAAATGTATTGCAAGTGGTGACTTTGGTTGGTTGGTTGGTTGGTTTTTGGTTTGGGGTTTTATCGGTAAATCTCTTGAGTAGCTCTGAGAACTCAAAAACTCTGGCCAGTGAGCTACCTACAGATGCCCTCTTATTTCCATGTATTAGAAAGAGTGTGTGTTCCATGTTCATCTCATGGAGCTGGACAGACAGATGTGAGGTAAGATAATTGTAATCACATCCTGCAAAACACTGTTAAGTTCAGGTGACATTTTCATCATTTCTTTAACAGACACATTAAGAAGGGACTTGTTTGACCCAAGTGGTACAATCAGAAAGCCACTGAGTCATGGCTCCTGCTCTGTCTGTGCACTTACTGACACAAAATGACCAATTCCATTTTCCTGATATGTAATCATTCAGAGACTTGACTAGTTCTGCAGCTGTGGTATTGGTTGCCAACCAAAGTGCACATAACATATCTGTACACACATGCTCCTGAAAGATAATGTGGCACAAAACTCAGCATTATTACCCTGTCAACATTACTAGGCTCATCATCCTGTATTTCCACTCATCAATCCTCTCTATAACTGTGCCTCGGTACCTTCTCCTAATTCATCAGAAGAGGAACATGGGCTGCCTTGTGAACTGCAGTCTCTCCCCTAAGAGTTCAAGAAAAATGTCCTTAACAGCAGGCAAGATCAGTATTCTTTACCAATATTAAAGGACTTTGTAAGTTTAGCAATGCAGTTGGCTGAGAGGAATGATACTATCAGTGTAGACCCTTGATGAAGTGATGGCCTTTGATAATTGCTTCTGTTGTTCACCTTCACATTTTTTTTCTCTTGTGTTTATTTGTTTGTTTGTTTTTTAGGTTTTTGAGACAGGGTCTCGCTTTGTAATTCAGGCTGGCCCTAAACTCACTATGTAGCCCAGGCTGGCCTCGCACTCATAGGAATCCTCCTGTCTCTGCCTCCCAAGTGTGGGGATTACAGGTGTGAGCCACCACACCAAGCATTTTTTTTTTCTTTTGAAGAATTTCAAAGGCTTATCTTTCAGTGTAGCTGCTTGGTCTCCATGTGGCAAAGCAGTTTGAAGGTTTCCTGGCTTTGTTGGTTAGTCCATCCCCACATACACAAAGTAGGCTTGGAGAATGTGAATCACCTATTACAGTGAAACCATAATTTATGTCAGACTATTCATATTTTCTGCTAAATCAGCTCTCATTTTTGTTGGCAGTCTTAGAGTCTTACACTATCTCATCACTGGGTCTTTTGCCTTTTTCATAGACGCTCTCCAGTATTTTTTTTTTTAACTTATTTTGGCCTGGGGTTGTCTTGTGGGCTTATCAGAACTGTGACTGAGACAAGTGTGCAATGCAGAAAAGACTTAAGGTTTGAAGTGGTAAATAAAATAATTGGCTGATCATGTCGGGACTAGAATAAGTATCAGATTCTGTGAGCCCGCCAGCAGCTGCCACTGTGCAGTTAGAGGACATCGACCCACTGGCCATTCTAAAATCCACCCACCACCAGGTGTTGCTTAACTGTCACTTGCCACTTACTGATAGATTCTGATTTGAGTCTGCAGGCAGCTGACTTGTGATGGTCTCTGTGCAGCCAAACCTCTGCTGCTATTCTGTGTCTGCAGCCACTCTCCAGTGCTAGCATCCCTGCCTCAGCCCCTCCTCAGACCACCAGGCATGAAGGAGCATGAAACCTAGATTTCTTATATATGCTGTTTGCAGGTAGGGTTAATGCTCCTGTGAAAATCCCCTGCTAATCCATCAGAAGATGGAGCTCAGGTGGTTCTGCCAATGATGTGCAGCAGCTATAAACACAGAGGAAGCTTTGCTTACACACAGAGGAAGCTGTGCAGTGAGTCCCAGTGGTTGGAGAACCTGTACTATTGGACAGAATCCTTGGCATGTGACAGGTGCACAATAAATATTGTTGAAGTAGTCAGTACTTAGTGTTAGTCATGAGTTCTGTGTGGATCCTCTTCCCATTTGGTATCAGCCTGCCCTCATGTCCATTTTTTTTTCTTTAGAGACAGGGCCTTGCTTTGTAGTTCAGGCTGGCCCTGAGCTCACTATGTAGCTCAGGTAAGCCTTGAACTTAGCAATCCTCCTGCCTCTGCTTCCTGAGTGCTGGGATTACAGGCTTGAGCCACCAAGCCTGGTTTCATGTCCATAGAATTAAATTTATTTTGCAGACATGGAGGAACATTTAGAGACACAGGGTTATGGAAAAAAGAAGTATCAATTATGTCATTAAGAGATACAAATTTGGGCCGGAGGGTTAGCTCAGTGGTTCTGGCGCCTGCCTCGCAAGTGCAAGGTCCTGAGTTCGATCCCTGGTAACCACATATAATGCTGGGCGTGGAGACACTCCCACCAACAATCAACACCGCATACCACAATGCCGGACGTGGTGGCTCACGCCTGTAATCCCAGCACTCGGGAGGCAGAGACAGGAGGATTGCTGAGTTCGCAGCGGCTTGCCTGGGCACCATAGTGAGCTCAGGGCCAGCCTGAACTACAAAGCGAGACCCTGTCTTAAAAAAAAAAGAGAGAGAGAGATACAAATTTAACAAGGTGAAAAATTTCCACTCCACTTCATTGAGTAAAATAGCAGGTTACAAAGCAGTATATATGGTACTGCCAGTTTTTTATTTTCAAAACTTACAAATGTGTAGAAATACCAAGAAATTGTTTAGAATGGTGTTGGCTTGTTTTAATCTATCTCTGGGAAGAGATACTGAGCACATTTTTGTTCGAGTATTTTTGACTTGTACTGTTTAAAATGTTTCTAAGTAGGGGAAATTAAAAATTGCTGTAAAATGCCGGGCGTGGTGGCTCACGCCTATAGTCCCAGCACTCGGGAGGCAGAGACAGGAGGATTGCTGAGTTCGCAGTGGCTTGCTTGGGCACCATAGTGAGCTCAGGGCCAGCCTGAACTACAAAGCGAGACCCTGTCTCAAAAAGAAAAAAAAAAAAATTGCTGTAAGTATGAAAGGTGATAAATACATTAATTAGTTTGTCATAGTCATTTCACAACATACATTTTTCTCAAAACATGACATACCATAAATATGTATGGTTTTTAATTATGTGTGATAAAATTTTTTCTTTATTTATGTACAGTGGAAAAAAGAAAGAAGCGGGAGCTCTAGAAGTCACCCCTTCTGTGTTAGACACCTGTCAGTTGCCTGATAGGTACAGCAGGAGGACCTGGGAACCCCACTCTTTGTAGTTTGAAGGGAAGTTCTAGAAATGGAGAATGCCATTTTTAATTTTCAAAGGTTTTGTTTTTTTTTTTGTTTTTCCCAGGACTGGAGATTGAACCAGAGCCTTTGTGCTGAGCTTCATTCCTAACCCTTTTGTTTTTTTTAGACAAATTTTCAGTAAGTTGCCCAGGTCTCAAATTGAATCCTCCTGCCTCAGTCTCCTGAAGTGCTAGAATTATAGATTTCCACCACCACACCTGGCCAGGAGTCTTTTATTTTGCTTGCAACATAAAAGGTTAGTTTATTACCTAGAAGTCATGAAGTTTCCCTGCCAGGGCAGCTTTGTCCGGTAAAAAATATATGAGGTACTGACTCTGGCAATGTGTAATTGTTAGTTTTCTCTTAGTCTCATTAAAAGTAAGAATTTATTTAAATATATTTTAGTATAATATATCTAAACAGTTGTCATTTTATTGTGACCAAATATGAACTAATTTTACTGCTTCTTTGAACATCCAGTGCATCTTAATTCAGACTTCCCACATTTTATTGTGCAGTACTAGACCGTGTGTGTGTGTGTGTGTGTGTGTCACCCGTCTGTGTGAAATTAAAAAGATAATTGGAATTTGTTTTTGTTGTTGTAATTTTGCAGTAACAGGCATTAAACCCGGGACCTTATGCTTGTTATATCACTGACCTATATATCCCATCCCCATATTCATAGATAGATGATAGATAGATAGATAGATAGATAGATAGATAGATAGATAGATAGATAGATAGATAGATAGAGAAAGATATATATATATCTCCCCTATCAGGGATTGAACTCAGGACCTTGCACTTGGGAAGCAGGCACAGTGCCACTGAGCTAAATCCCCAGCCCATTCCATCCCTGTTTTTCTTTTTAATTTTTATCTTTATTGGTACATTGTATATACACATCAAGATCACACTCAATATTGGGAATTTGTAACATATTACACAATTTAATTCTCATTTTTTTCCCCATTCCCCTACCCACCCCACAATCCCCCACCCCTTAAAATACATAAGCTTTGTTTCCCTTTTCTTATTACCATCACATTTTTTCTATTTTTCTTTGGGGGCAGGGTCTCACAAGTTACCTAAACTGGCCTTGAATTTAAAATCCTCTTGCCTTAGCCTTTCAAGTATCTGGGATCCTAGGTGTAAGCCACTACACCCAGCATGATTTTTTAATTATTTACTAGGCCCTTGACTAAGATAGTATTGACCTCACTTAAAATCTTAAACTCACATTTTTCTTTAGGATCCAGTTATGTTTATTTTGTGCCAGAAGATATACATGTGCTTAGCAGTATATCCTTCACTACAGTAATAGTTTGTCAGTGATTCATATTTCAGCTTATCCATTACAGTACTTTAAATCAGCAAAGACTGGGGCTAAGATAAAGCTCAGTATAGAGCACCTGTCTAGCTAAGGAAGGGATTTAGTGTAGTGCCTAGCACTAAAAAAAATAAGGGGGGATGAGAAAGAAAGGAAGATTTTTCTCTCATACTACAAAAATTTTAGAAACCAAATTTACATCTCTATTTTCGTACAAGTGTCACCTTTGATTTTATGACTGAAATTAAGACTGTTTACAGTTTAATATGGGTGTGTTAAATATAAGTGGGTATCATGGCACAACCTGGACTCCCAGCACTCTGGGTTGCCAAGGCAGGAAGATCACACACTCAGGTCAGCCTCAGCAACTTGGTGATTTAGCCAAGACTAGACTTTCAAAAAAAAGATTTCTGGGGGCTGGAGGGTTAGCTCAGTGGTTCCGGCGTCTGCCTTGCAAGCGCAAGGACCTGAGTTCGATCCCCGGTAACCACATATAATGCTGGGCGTGGTGACTCACGCCTGTAATCCCAGCACTCGGGAGGCAGAGACGGGAGGATTGCTGAGTTCGCGGTGGCTTACCTGGGCACCATAGTGAGCTCAGGGCCAGCCTGAACTATAAAGCGAGACCCTGTCTGCAAAAAGCAAAAAAAAAAAAAAAAAAGATTTCTGTAAAAGGATTGCTAGTGTAACTCCATATTAAACAATACAAATTGAGACAACTTCAGATACAAGTTTAAAATTTTATATCCTCAGAGTTGTACCTCACCTAAATTCCTTTGAAATATACTGTAGTCCAGTTAATTTGTTTTATTTGTAATCGAGTCATAATCTTTATAATCTATAGTTCAACATATCCATATGGCTTATAACAAAGAGCAGAAGTCTCTTATCCTTATTTCCAATTACCTTCCTTAGCTATAGCCACAACTCTTGCTGTTACTGTTTTTGATGTCTGCTTTCATAAAATGAGTGTACATAGCTATTTCTTAATTTTTCAGTTTCAAATATTACTTTCCAAAATAGAAAATCCATGACTAAGCTTGCCTTTTCCTACAACCCCTGTACACTCTTCACACTTGTTCAGCTTTCTGTCACTATTACAATATACCTGAGAGTGTCTGAAGGGAGAATAGATTTATTCTTGCTTTGAGGTTTCAGCGATTTCAGTCCCTAGTCGGGTAGCTTTAGACCTGAGGCCTGGCTGAGGGAAGCTCCTGGGGTACCTCACGCGGGGAAGCAGAGAAAGCCAGAGAGCCTGTGGGTTCTGCTCCCATTCCATCTGGGCCTTCAGTTCACTGGAAGACGCTGCCTCCCTTCAGGACGATCTCCCATCAGCTTGCTGGCCCACCCGCCAGTCCATCCTGAAAACAGCCTCATAGCCACACCCAGAGTGTGCTTGCTAGTTTCGTAGCTGTTTCTCAATTCCAGCAAGTTGGCAGTCAAATTTAACTAGTGTAAACACAGCACTTAAACTTCTGAGACAGTTTTAAAATGCATTTTTATTAGATCACTATTAATTGTTACAGCTATGTAAAGATAATCACATTTGGGTACAGTGTGATTATATTTTTGTTTGGATTTCTTTACTACAGATCTGAAATTCATTTGTGACCCCAAATTTATTTGTGGAAGGAGTACAGTGACTTCTCAGTGTGTTCAAACAGCACAGTCTGCCTCATTTTCATCTTTTCCTTTCAGACATCTTTCTAGCTTATGTCTTTCTAGAGGCTCTCTGGCATGCTACATGGCTTCATCTTAGTTTTTCTAAAGCATATTCTCTGCTAACTTCCTAAAAATATAAGAAAAATCTTTTTGAGACCTTGAATGTAAAAAAGATCTTTACTCTCCCTTTACTTTTTGAGTAGTTAAATGGAGTAAGAATTGTATGTTGGAAATTATTTTTCCTAAGAATTCTGAAAGCATTACACTGTTGTGTTAGGTACTCATTGTTTCTATGAAGTTTAGTTCTGTAGAGAAGCTGAATCTTGAAAGTTTCTTCAGTGTTTTGAAATACTCTTCTAGGCCTTACTAATGTTCTTTTTCATCCATTCTGTGTGTATACAATAGGCCTTCTAAATCTAGAAATTCAAGCCCTTTAGTGTTTTTTATAAGTAATAAAGTGTATTGATTGATTTAATAAACATTTTTAATAGAAAGCTCTGTTACAAAGTTGCACAAATTATAGCTCCAGATGTTTATGGGGTTCAGAGTGATAGTGTGATTTGTGACCGTAATGTGGAGTAATTAAAGCATGTTAACTAACATCTGTCACTTCAGATACTTTTTACCAAGAACATTCGAAACTTTCTTAGCACTTTAGGGATGTACAGCATACTGTTAAAAACCCTGTTCACCGTGCTGTGGAAAGGACTTGGTACTCTGCCCATCATCTTTTCATTCCCTCAAAACCCAGTAACTGCCACCCTGCTCTCGGCCTCTGAGTTTACTTGTAGAGTCTGCCTACAAGTGAGATGGTGTGGTGTAGACACAGTGTGTCCTTCTAGGTCTGGCCTATTTCACCTAGCATACTACTCTCCAGTTTCATCCTTATTACTGTAAATGACGGAAGTCTGTTTTGCTTTCTTTTCAGGGTTAAATAGTATTCAGTTGTATATATTTTCTTTATCGGTTTATCTACTGATGAACATTAAGGTCATTACCCTAATTTTGCTATTGTAATAGTGTTGTAGTGAACACAGGATTGTGGCAATCTCCCCGATAGCAGATCTTTTAGGTAAATAGCAGAAAGTGGAGTTCCTGGATCCTATGGTAATTTTTAATTTTTTGAGGAACTTACATACTATTTTCCATAATGACTACAGATTTAGATGCCCAAAACGGTGTCCAGGACTTCCCTTTTCGCATTGTCTTCCCCAGCATTTAACTACCTTCTGTCTTTCTGGTAAGAGCCAGCCCAACGGGTGTGAGGTGATATCATATTGTTCTGAGAGTGTGTATCTCACTAATGACTAGTGAAGTTGAAGATTTGAAATGTGGCTGTTGCCCATTTGTATGTCTTTTTAGAAATGTCTCTTCAGATCCCTTACCGTACTTTAATCAGATTTTTTATTTTTATTTCTATAGTTAAATCCCATGTGTAATTTAAATGGTAACTCCTTGCCAGAAATACGGCTTGCAGATAGTTTCTCTCAATCCAAAGGTCCTCTATTCTTTTACTTGTTTCCTATGCTATGTAGAAACTTTTCATTGTCACAATCCCATTTGATCAGTATTTGCTTTTGTTGCCTGTGCTTTTGAAGTCAAATCTAAAAAATCACTGCCTAGATTAATATGTGTTTTCTTATAGTAATTGTATAGTTTCAAGTCTTATGTCTTGGGTTACTTTTGGTATATGATGTAAGATAAGGGTCCAGTTTTATTCTTCAGTATATGCATATCAAGTTTTGCCTGTCCCACTTATTAATGACTCACGTCCTTTAGTTCTCCCCCATAAAAATGTTCTTTAATCATTTTTCTGATAATCTTTATCTCTGCTTCCTCTGTCCTCTTACAAACACAAAAATTTTAATTTTCTTTCCCCTTTTTTTCTTTTGAGATTTTCTCAATTTTGTCATCTAACCCTCCTTTTGATTTTATTTCTTGCTGCCAGATTTTAATTTTCTACAACTTCTTTCCAGTATTCATATTTAAGATTTCTTACTTATGATTACAGTCTTTTTTACTAGCTCTCTGAATGTTAGCATTTTGACATGTAGTTGTTTCCCTGCACTGTTCTAATTCGTCTCTGCCTCTAATTCTTCTCCCATTTCATTTTTAAAATCTTTCCTCAGATGTTTTTTTTTTTTTTTTTTTTGAGACAGGGTTTTGCTTTGTAGTTCAGGCTGGCCCTGAGCTCACTATGTAGCCCAGGCAAGCCTGGAATTCAGCAATCCTCCTGCCTCTGCCTCCTGAGTGCTGAGATGACAGGTGTGAGCCACCACGCCCAGCACTGTGGTATGTGGTGTTGATTGCTGGTGGGCGTGAGTCCCCACGCCCAGCATTGTATGTGGTTACCGGGATCGAACTCAGGGCCTTACACTTGCGAGGCAGGTGCCGGAACCGCTGAGCCAAATCTCCAGCCCCTCGGATGTCTTTTCTTACATCTGAAGCTGTGTGCATGGGCAGAGCTTCTGATTCACTGGTAGATTTTACCACAGGTTAAACCACCAACCCACATGAGAGAAGTCTGTCTGGTATTAGCCTCTGGGCTGGCTGTTGTCCCTAAAATGCAATCTGTCTCCTGCTCCTGCCTAGGGACTGAGTGGCCATCAATATTCAGAGAAGCCTTATGGAGAAGGAAAGTTGTACACAGATGTCCAAGGATTCCTTCCATCAACGCTTCTTCTGTAACTGTGTCCTCTGGACATCACTTGAGCCCCTGATGCCTGAACCTGCAGGGCCCTGGCTGGCACCCATTGGCCTGCTTCTAGTCTTCTACACTACTGCTGACACTTCTAGTTACCACCGAGCTGTCCAGCTATTTTACCGCCTTCAAACTTAAACTTTTTTTTTCTTTTTCTTCCTTTTTTTCTGTTTTTTGTTTGTTTGTTTGTTTTTTGGGTTTTGTTGTTTTGTCTTGTCTTATTTTGTTTTCTCTTGTTTGAGACAGGGTCTCTGTATAACATAGGCTAGCCTTGAACTTGTGGCAATTTTCCTCAGCCTCAGCCTTCTGAATGCTAGGACTGTAGGCATGCACCACCATGCCTGGCCAAATTTTTTTTTTTTTTCTGTCATCACCTCCCTCCTTTATTCTTGTGAATTTCTTTTACTTAGATTCAGGAAGGGATGGAAGGTGTGTACTTTTATGTATCTGTTGTGATTAATGGGGTATCAGATGTTCTTTGTTCCTGAGGACTGTATCTGAGACAATAGCTGTACCAGGAACTGAGTAACAAAGGGTAGCTCTGCCCCCCTGTGTTTCCAGCAATAGTTGAAGGTGTCTTAGTTGAAGAGTAACCTTTATACAGCATGGACTTTGTCCAGAAGTAGCCAATATTTTAGTTAAATTTTTTGCTTTCATAATAGATTGGGTTTTATTATACGGTGATATGAGCTGCAGTTTTTTGCAATAAACTCATGTTCTAAATTGTTTAGAGAAAGGTGTAAGGAAAGCTTTTAATCTAGCTGTTTGTGTTTCTTTTTTAATATAAAGTTATTCTAACTAATCAATCCCTATTTCTCCTGTCCCTCATATGACATTCTTGTGATTTATGTCTTTAATAAGTCACTGACTATATACTCTTACTCAGAAGAAAAATATTTAATAATCCTGTTTGGCTTATTGACTACCATTACAACTAACTCAATCACCTCGCTTTTTTCAAGCAGTAATAGAGATTGAACCCAGAAAATTCTGAACTACAACCCCATCCCCTTCCTATCATACAGTATCAGGATTGACCCAGGGCCTTCGCACCGAGCTACATCCTCATTCCTTTATGTTTTGAGACAAGTCTCAATAAGTTGTTACTCAGGCTGGGCTCAAACTTCTTAGCCTCCTGTCTTAAACTTCCATGATCACAACCATGTACCACCACCCCCAGCTTAATATTTTGTTTTTATATTGGAAAGTTAAATGGTTAAGTGCCAGGCTTAACATTGAGCTCTTTCTATCATTAAGAATCACAATTCTAGGGCTGGAAATTTAGCTCAGTGGCTCCGGCACCTACCTCACAAGAGCAAGATCCTGAATTCAATCTGGTAACCACATAGAACAATGCTGGGCATGGTGACTCACACCCACCAGCAATCAGTACCAAGTGCCAGGCGTGGTGGTCATGAGGCAGAGGCAGGAGGATTGCCGAGTTCGAGGCTCCATAGTGAGCTCAGGGCCAGTCTGGACTACAAAGCGAGACCCTGTCTCAAAAAAAAAAAAAAAAAGAATCACAATTCTAGATACCAGATGTTTCATAATCATTTCAGATTCTACTTCTGTAGATGATTTTACTTTCACTGAGTATTTTATTAGGATGAGAAAACACATTTTTAAAAAGTTTTTAATATTAAATTGTTCAGATACTTGTGACTGAAAGTAGTTGTATAAGGAATGGTGATAATATTGTGACCAAAATAAAATTGACAGATCATGTTATCTGACATCTGAAAAGTCAAGTGCAAGAGGGTTTTAAGTATTTTCTTGCCTGTGCTCATGTTTTGTAAGCAAGCCCTGAAAGTTTGAATTGTGCTCTTTGCAACCTAGGAAGAAAGGAGGGAGGGAGACAGGGAGTAAGGAAGGAAGACTGTGTGACTCAAGAACAGAAAGCTGAACTAGTAAGGACTTCAGAGACGATCAGAGAACATGAAGAATGTGTAAGGGGTGGTGGTTCATCTCTACCAGTGCAAGGTAACAAGTGGTTTAGAGAGATTCTATATATAAAATACAGAAAATCCTCTGGATCAAAACTTTTAGGGAAAACAATTTTTTTTTTGAGACAGGGTCTCACTTTGTAGTTCAGGCTGGCCCTGAGCTCACTATGTAGCCCAGGCAAGCCTGGAACTCAGCAATCCTCCTGCCTCTGCCTCCCGAGTGCTGGGGATTACAGGCATGAGCCACCGCGCCCAGCACTGTGGTATGTGGTATTGATTGCTGGTGGGCCTGTGTCACCACGCCCACCATTGTATGTGGTTACCTGGGATTGAACTCAGGACCTTGCGCTTGTGAGGCAGATGCAGGAACCACTGAGCTAAATCTCTGGCCCTAGGGAAAACAAATTTGACTGAAAGCGAAGGGCTGACTAAAGAGGAAGTTTAAGAAACACCATGCCTTAGGCCGGAGGGTTAGCTCAGTGGTTCCGGCGCCTGCCTCCCAAGTGCAAGGTCCTGAGTTCGATCCCCGGTTACCACATATAATGCTGGGCGTGGAGACATGCCCACCAACAATCAACACCGACATGGGCTCACGCCTGTAATCCCAGCACTCGGGAGGCAGAGACAGGAGGATTGCTGAGTTCGCGGCAGCTTGCCTGGGCACCATAGTGAGCTCAGGGCCAGCCTGAACTACAAAGCGAGACCCCATCTCAAAAGCAAAAAAAAATAAGCCGGGCGTGGTGGCTCACGCCTGTAATCCCAGCACTCGGGAGGCAGAGACAGGAGGATTGCCGAGTTCGAGGCTTGCCTGGGCTACATAGTGAGCTCAGAGCCAGCCTGAATTACAAAGCGAGACCCTGTCTCAAAAAAAAAAAAAAAAAAAAAAAAGGTTTAAAAGCAAAATAAATAAATAAATAAAAATTAAAAGAAAAAAGAAACACCATGCCTTGTGTGGAAGGGATGAACAGGGGATCCGGACTAGAACTGGTTACGGCAGTATATAAATATCAGTAAGTGTGGGTAAGTGTTGAGATAGTAAACCTAGTTATATTGTGCTTACAGCCAAAGTACTGTTGCAGACTAAAGCAGCTTTTCATCTCAATAGCTGCCAGTACTGTTTTGTCCAAAACAAGGAAGGGAACAGGAAAAGACAAGACTCCTTTTTTTTTTTTTCAGAGTCAGGGTCTCACTTTGTAGTTCAGGCTGGCCCTGAGCTTACTATGTAGCCCAGACGAGCTTCGGACTCACAGCAATCCTGTCTCTGCCTTCCAAGTGCTGGGATTACAGGCGTGAGCCACCATGCCCGGGCAGAGATATTTTTTAGAAGATCCTTGACTGGTAGGAGAAAATAGTCAATCAACTCATAGGTAATCAAGGATATTCTCTTATTGAGGTCTGCAGACTTCTGCTTTGTTGGGTACAAGGTGATTGAAGATGCTGTCAGTTCTGTATTTTGAACTAGTTATGGTAGTTTAGATAAAATTAATCTTGCATGTTTCTAGGATTAAATTTTCTCTTGGCTCACACAAGGCTGTATTTACCTCTGAGTTATGGTAAAGAGGATAGCATTTCTCTTTAAATGTTATATAATGACATTAAATATCTTTCTTGCCTTGAAGGTTCTGAATACTCAGTGTTCAACTATTTGACCTTTTGTGAGCTTTATTGTATAAGCTTTACATCTACCTTGTAAGCTTTTGTAAAATTTGCCAAGGTAGTATTTAATTATGCTCTATTTGTCTTTTTAAAAATAAATATCAATATATTTTCTATTTCAGGGCATTTGATGTAGAACTGCTGTACATAGCACAGTACTTTAAAATTCCAGTAGCAGAAATTGCTGTCAACTGGACTGAAATTGAAGGCAAGTATATCATCCTTCTCTGTTCTTTGCCTCAGGATCTTATTAGCAGACTGGACACAGGGACTGGACTGGTTCCCTGGAGAGAGCTGTTCCCTGAACTCCTTTATGTGGCTTATTCTTCTATTTTTGTTTTTCTTAGGCTCTTTAATAAGTCCCTTCCTTTGGGCCGGAGGGTTAGCTCAGTGGTTCCGGCGCCTGCCTCGCAAGCGCAAGGACCTGAGTTCGATCCCCGGTTACCACATATAATGCTGGGCGTGGTGGCTCATGTCTGTAATCCCAGCACTCGGGAAGCAGAGACAGGAGGATTGCTGAGTTCGCGGCGGCTTGCCTGGGCACCATAGTGAGCTCAGGGTCAGCCTGAACTACAAAGCGACACCCTGTCTCCAAAAAGCAAAAAAAAAAAAAAAATAAGTCCCTTCCCCTAGCCAAGAAACTTCAATAAAATATAAACAAGTCTTGGTGATCTAAGGTTAGAAGTAAGATTGGGCCTGGGAATTTAGCTCAGTGGTTCCAACATCTGCCTGGCAAGCACAAGGTCCCAATTGTCCAGATACTTGCCTGTGCTCATGTTTTGAGTTCAGTCCCAGTAACTACATACTGCAATGCCTGGCGTAGTGACTCACACCCACCAGCAATCAGTACCACACACCACAGTGCCAGGAGTGATGGCTCAGGCCTGTAATCACAGCACTTGGGAGGCAGAGGCAGGAGGACTATTGTGAGTTTGAGGTTTGCCTGGCCTACATAGTGAGTTTAGGGCCAGCCTGAACTACAAAGAGAGACTCTGTCTCAAAAAAAAAAAAAA
>PVIC010045488.1:0-14587 GCA_004025085.1 Thryonomys swinderianus
GACCTGAGTTCAATCCCCGATAACCACATATAATGCTGGGCGTGGTGGCTCACGCCTGTAATCCCAGCACTCGGGAGGCAGAGACAGGAGGATTGCTGAGTTCGCGGCGGCTTGCCTGGGCACCATAGTGAGTTCAGGGCCAGCCTGAACTACAAAGCGAGACCCTGTCTCCAAAAAGCAAAAAAAAAAAAAAAAAAAAGAGATGCACACACCAGAGATGACCATCAGTACTGTCTTCCACGTGGTATGTAATGTTCCTGGATTAACACAGCTGGGGAGCCTTGCCAAAAACTCGAGGGACTGAATGTGAAGGACAATATAGTCAGTGTGACCATTCATGCAAAAGCACACTCATCAGGGAGTACCGTGTAGGTGTGTGTTAGCCTGTCAACACTAATACAAACTGCAGACAGAGAGCAGCAGGAGGAGCAAGCAGGTTGCACTGTGGAATACCTGACACCCCACACTTGTCTGGGGCCCCTGCTGGCCTCCTTCAGCCTGGGCACTAACTCAAGTCCTGCTTCAGAAACCCTCCAACTTCTACCGAGCAGCCAAAGCTGAATGAACCTCCAGGCTCCCTTTGGGCCCTGGGCCCATGATGCAACAGTGGTTCTTCCTATGCCTTAGACTAAGGAAGGCACCACTCTGACGCAACCACAGGGAAGAGAGACAACTGCAGGTCACTTCATTCTGCTTTTCTTCTCTCCTTTTCTGAGACAGAGTTCCACCATGAAGTCTCCATGGTCCAGTCTGGCCTCAAACCTGCATGCAGTCCTCTCCAACGTAGACTCTGTCCTGTCCCCACCTCAGGGACATCCCAGGGCACTTGCGATTCTGACGTGGCCTCAGCTAGATATGGATTTAAAATCCTACTAACCAACATGGTGACCACAGAGATAGTCCAAACAACCTTACAATGCTTCTATGAGAGTCACTAAGAATTTCCACTCAGCTAGTTCCTTTCATTGAACACTAAGCTGATTCCATGAAATGTGAACACCTGAGTGGCCTGCTACTGCACCAAATACTCATACTACACAGTAAGTTTCAAAAAACATAGGTAGTTTTTCTTGCATTTTAACATGTATCAACTCAGGATCTTAAGAACATACTCTGAATCAGCAGGTTTGGGTGGGCCCTGGGCCAGCACATTTTTAACAAGTTACCCACCTAGTTGTTGAGGACATTGCTGTGACATTCTGAATAGCAATGATGTAGTAGGCATGGCCAGCTTGGGGCAGCCCTGGGCAGCTGGTACAATGCACAGAACCATAAGATCCGAAACTCTAAACATCCTTATCCAATCTTCAGCAGTATCTTATATAGCTCTAATGCGTGGTGTCACAGAAGGTAGAACCTAGGGGGTAGTGCCCTCCAGGCCAAGGCCCTGAGGGCCAGGCCAGGTGTGGCAGTCTGTACACCTGAGGCTGAGGGAATGGAAACAAGAATTCCAGGCAGGCTTAAACTGCACAGCAAGAAAGGGGCGGAGCAGAGTGCATCAGATTTCAGAAGTTGGTGAATAAAAACCAGTGCATACCAGTTACAATTTTTAACCTAACTATACCTGTGTGTACCTATGGAGACAACTTTATTAGGAACACAATTCACACAAAGCAGCCAGGCAAGGCAAAAGGCTGGACACTCATGACCTAAGCTCTTTCCCTAGAATTATCAGCCAACAGAAATTGACCATACTAAATGACCCCAACAGAACAGTAAACTAATGCATGCCCACACATGTACTAAAGCACACGTACAGACACTCAAATACAGCTTCATCACGGTAAAAATCTAAAAGTTAAGAAAAAACAAAAACAAAAAAACAGCCAGTTTAACACTCCCTTTTCCTACAAGCCTTGTTAGAAAACTATTTGGCACATGAGATGCTACTTGAACTACATGATTTTATAAAAATGGATTTCTGGAGACCCACAGGCCAACTATGAAGTCCAAGAATGGCATCATCTTAGACAACTCCCACTCCTGCCAGGCAAGCACCTGCCCGGTGGCTGTGAGCATGTGGTTAGCTGCCAGCACTGAGAAAACCAACATTAGCTGCCGAATGGCCAGGCACAGGACAGAGAAAGAGATACATAATCACTCAGGTGGTAAGGATGCTACAGGGTAAGACCGTGTGTTCAGAGCCAAGTCAGCAAAGTTCATTGACTAATTTCAGATTGCCGGTAATAACTTCTGAAAAACTACAGTACTGTGGGGCTGCGAATGTAGCTCAGAAGTACAACACAGGCATTTAGCCTGCAAAGTCCTGGATTTAATATTCAATATGGCAACGCTTCTCCCTCCAAAAACGCAAATGAGCTGGCTATGGTGGCACAAACACAATCCTCTGGGAAGTTGAGGCAGGACTGCAATTTAGCACCAGCTGAGTTAATTCAGCAGCAAGAAGAAGTCTCCACGGGGGTAGGGGTATTACCGGACAAGTAGTAAAGCACCAGTAATTCTAGCCTCTGGACGCTGAAAATTCGAGGCCATCCTGCACTACACAGCAAGAGCCTGCTTCACAAAACCAAAGGGTTCAGGAAGGGAAGACCTAAAGTTGTAGCTTAATGTGAAGGCCCTGGGTTCAACCCCTAGTAGCAAAAGGAGCAAGCCTTTAAAATACTCCTCCCCTGAACTAGACATGCTGGTATATTCCTGTAATTCCAGCATTCAGGAAGCTGGGGCAGGGGAAACTGAAGCAAAAAATTGAGAACACAAAGTCTAGCTAGGACTAAACAGCAACTACTGTGTAAAACCCTGCCTCAACTAATAAAACAACCCTAGAAGAAAGCGTTCCCAGCACTCTGGTGGCTGAGGCCACGTGTTCAAGGCCAGTCTGAGCTACCTAGTGAGTTCAAGGCCAACCTGGATCTTGTCTCAAAAACCAAGAATCAAAAACAAACAAACAAACAAACAAAAAACCAAGAATCAACCCTTTCCCTTTCCACTAAATAGTTATGAAGCTAGATATTTTTCCTTTTTTGATTCTGAGTACTGGGATTGAACCCAGGGCAGGAAAAACCGCCCAGGGTGGCCTCCAACTTGCAATCTTGGACCAGAGACTTAGTTCAATGGTGCTGCACCTGCCTTGAAAGTACAACAGCCTGGAGTTTGATCCTTAGTCCCTCTAAAAAAATCCCCACCTTTCAATCTTCCTGCCTCAGCCTCCCAAGTAACTGGGAGCTTTCTGTACATAGTTCAGTCAAAAAATTCATCGCAACAGACTAACCAGAGAACATCCAAGCATCTGTCTTCTATTAAGCCACATATTAAAGACATCAAATGCAAAGCAATGTCCTGTGACTTTTAATTGGAAGTTATGTTTCATTAAAAACATATTAGGCAGGTGTGGTAGTATATGCCCATAATCCAGCACTCTGCCTGCCCAAGGCAGGAAGGTGACAAGTTCAAGCACAGCCTATGAAACTTCATAGACACTGCCTCAAAATTTTATAAAATAAAAAAAAAAAGGAATGGGGTACTCATTTTGGCAGCACACATACTTAAAAAAATAGGCTGGATATGTAGTTTAATGCAAAGTTCCTGGGTTCCATCTCTATTAACACACATGCAAAAAGAGCATGTATGTGATTTTTCACAGCTTATCTGTTAAAATTATAAACAATAACAGAACTATATAAAGGTCCGTAATTTAACAAGGTAAATTACTATTTGGCTAACAGGTGAGGTTCCACTCCTCTATAATAAAACTGCCACTCATTACTAAAATATTATCTGAACAGTTCAAAGCATTTACTATTCCCTTATTCCTTGGTGAAAGACATTGTTTACTTGATGTTATACAATTTTAAAAGTGAACACTATATGAATTACCCACCCCATTCCTTGTGTTTGTTAGAACAGAGTATAATTAAGTGCCTTGCTACTTGCTGTAGTCTCAACAAATGGATTAAGAGCTAAACCTGAACAGTTAGAAGAAATGGATACTACAAGAAAACAACAAAGTCTGCCTACTCCTCACCTACAAATTTCTCTTAATGAAAAGGAATTATAACTTATAATTTGTATCACGAAAAGCCACTGCATGTCTACTTTTCACAATCACTAACACTTACTGAGCACTCCAGATACACTCAAAGTATGTACACTTATAACACTATATGATCTGCATTGCTCTAAGTATTTGTTTCAAATTGTGTTGTTCAAAGATGCCCACACCAGCCGATCCCACCCCTCTCCTTTTCCTACAATGTGGCATCAACAGATGTTGCCTACATTACCATTTCTTGAATCTGAGTAGGTCTGAGATTATTTTCTGCTTTTGGTTTTGTGGTCTTTTTTTTTTTTTTTTTTTTTTTGAGACAGGTTCTCACTTTATAGTTCAGGCTGGCCCTCAGCTCACTATGTAGCCCAGGCTAGCCTTGAACTCAGTAATCCTCCTATCTCTGCCTCCCAGTGCTGGGTTTACAGGCGTGAGCCACCACACCCAATATCATATCATTATATGTGGTTACGGGGATCAAACTCAGGACCCTGAGCTTGCAAGGCAGGTGCTTGCGAGGCAGGTGGCAGAACCACTGAGCTAAGTCTCCGGCCCTGTGTTGGTCTTTTGAGACTGGGTCTCTGCAGTTCAAGTGTGCTTCAACTCAGGATATATAGCCCAGGTTTACCTTGAACTTGTGGTGATCCTCTTGCTTCAGCTTCCCAAATGTTGGATTACAGGAATGTGCCACCACACTCTGCTCAAACCTGAGATTACTGAAGAAGTAAAAATGCCGGGTGTGGTGGCACACACACCTGTGATATCAGCACTTAGCAGACCGAGCCAGGAGGATGCCAGAAAGGCCAGCCTGGGCTATATATCAAGGTGAACCTGTACTATACAAAGTAAGACCATATCTCAAAAAACAAAAAAGTGGTGCTGTCAAGATGAAGTGCTAAACTCCACCTGGACTCCAGAGGCACCAGCAAGAGAAACACTGCTCTCAACTAATGAATGGCAGGGCTGCTGTCAGGTAGCCCTGATAAAATGATGCTGTACAGTAGTAACTCACTTCATGTTTATAGCAATCCTAAATGCTATTTGTGTGCAGATAAAGCTGAGACACAGAAGTCATGCAATGTGCCCTAAATCAAACAACTGCAAAGCAATAATGCCATGAAATGTAACTGCCACACTGCTATATATTCAAAGGAAAAGCCTAATTTAGGAAACAATTTGAAATAAATACAGCCTTTAATATATACCAAAATAAGTGATGCTGTTTCAAAGAGTGTGAGAAAACACAAACAAAAGTTCCTTTGGGGCTGGGGTGGTGGTACACTCCTTCAATACCAAGGCTCCAGAGGCTGAGGCAGGAAGATCACTGAGATTGAGACCAGCCTGCACTACAGAGTGAGTTCAAACTATATGAAGTGTGACTGTCTCAAAAAACAAACAGAAATCCAATTAAAAAAAAAAACAGAAAGTTCCTATAGTGTTATACATCCTGAATGCACATAGACACAAAAATATAACAACTACATAAAGTTAATTATGTTCATAAAAAATTAAGTCAGGGCCAGGGATGTAGCTCAGTGGTGCTGTGCCTGCTTGACAATCACAAGGTCCTAAATTTGATTTTGGATACCACAGAAAAAATATATAGAATGCAAAATAAAATATTAATTCAGGGGGTGGAGATTTAGCTCAAGAGGTACCTCTCCTAACTTAGAAGCCCAAGGGGCTGAGTTCAACCTCCAGTACCACAAAAAATGAAAAAAAAAATTAAGTCAGACAAAAACAACAACACTGACTTTGTCCCAAATTTAGAACTTAGGCCACCAAAACAAGTGGCTACACAGTGTTAACATAAACTCCAACTGGAGGCAGGCACAGAAGCACAGCCCTACAATCCCAGCTGTATGGGAGGCTGAGGCAAAACGATCAAAAGTCCAGGGCCAGCCTGGGCAACTCAGCAAGTCCCCATTTCAAAATAAAAACTAAAAGGGATGGGCCCATAGCTCTGCATGCGGAATGGAGGGAGGTGGAAAGAAAGAAAGCACCAACTCCAATATTTGCTCCAGGTAGTGAGATGTAAGCAGCTTCCTTTTTATTATCAAAGACAGAGTTAGCAAGAACAGGACTAGAGACATTTAAGCCACATGAGATATCTCTAAAGCCACCTAGACGCTTTCTACACGGCTGCGGTGGTGGTGTCGGCTATTAGGTCCCTAAACTCAGAAGCACAGAGAGTACAGAAAAGTGCCTATTGCATAAACCAGTCCAATTTCCCTAGGGCGCCCTACTCACATAAGGTGGGAGGGATGATGCTCCTTTATGATCTGTTTCATCTGAACTGCGAATCCCATGTAGAGCACCTCTAGAGAAAACTCCTAACCTAGCCAGTGGTCTGCACACAGTGAACAGTCCTGTCTCTTGAGATCAAACACAGGTTGGGCTCAAACTTGCAAGCCTCCTACCTCAACCTCCCAGAGTGCAGGAATTACAAGCACAAGCATCACACTCAGGTGTTCAAGGTTTTTACTGACCAATTTAAGTAGGACTGAGTGAAATATACAGCTCTGTCACACTGAGGTAATCATAAATTAATTAGAAGCACAGTAGAAATCATTAGCCAAAAACAAGGTATTATTACTATGACTATAACGATAAGCTATCACCACTGTAACTTAAAAAACTAAAGTGGACTTTTCTAATCAAGGAAAAGCCTGCTCCATATCCCATAATTATTTCTCTAGGAAAGATGAAAAGATTTTTCTCCCGAGACCCAGCTCCACTCGCTAAATTGGCCAAAGGGGACTTCCTGCAACAATGATGCAATGGGGCTGGGGAGGAGCAGGCTGGCCTTCTGCTGCTGTGCACCTCACCACCACTCTCCCTTTGCTTGTCTCAGGGCGCAGCTCCTAACAGATAATACTCCACCGACACTTTCATACAGTTTAACACATCTGCAAGTACACTCCAAAGACAGGAATGTAGAAGCATCCTATTTCAATTACACAATAGTAATCTTTCACTTTCGTTAAAAGATCGCAAGAGAAGTAGCTAGGCAACACATTTTCTGGTCCCCCTTCTGTCTCTCATATTTTTCTCTCAATAAACTTTCCCTACTCTTAAAAAAAAAAATCTTAAGAAAAAAATATGTACGCCAAAGAGAGCATATTTTCTAAAATGCTACTACAGCCAGGCAGGTTGACACACACCTTTAACTCCAGTCCAAAGAAACAACAGTGCCACAAAAACAAAACCTGCTGTAAAAGACCAATCCATCTTATAAAGACGCAATCACACTTCCTTTTTTTTTTTTTTTTGAGACAAGGTCTCACTTTGTAGTTCAGGCTGGCCCTGGGCTCGCTATGTAGCCCAGGCAAACCTCAAACTCAGCAATCCTCCTGCCTCTGTCTCCCGAGTGCTGGGATGACAGGCGTGAGCCACCACACCCAGCATTTCCTTAAAGGTTTTTGTGAGTTCCTTTGGTGTGACAGGTGTCTAGTCTAGGCTCCAGTCTTGAACTCACTTGGAAGCTCAGGCTGGCCTTGAACACGCAATAATCCTCCTGCCACAGCCACCTGAGTTCTGGAATTACAGGTGGGTAGCCATACACCAGGCTACTTGAAGGGTTTTGTTCATACTGGGGATCAAACTTGTGACTTTGCACCTTCAATGCTGGCATCAGAAGCACTGACCTAAATCCCTGGCCCTAACCTAAAGGTTTTAAATCAGCATTAAATTATAAAAATGATTTTTTTTTTTGAGAGAGGGTCTCGCTTTGTAGTTCAAGTTGACCCAGAACTCACTATGTAGCCCAGCCTAGCCTCAAACTCTCAGCATTCCTCCTTCCTCTGCCACCCAAATGCTGGGATTACAGCGTGAGCCACCAGGCCCAGCATTTTGGTATGTAGTAATGGAGATCAAACTCAGAGATTGAACTCAGGAACCCAGCTCAAGACCTTGTGCTTGTCAGAAAGACAAGCACTGAGCTAAATCCCCCAGCCCACAAAAATGATTTTTCAGCCAGGTGAAGTATCACACCTGTCATTTCACCAACTCCAGGGGCTGAGGCAGGAGGGCAGCCAATCCAAACCCTGGCTGCGGAATTGTAACCACTCACCAGTCTGAATGCTTAGATACAGGGAGACCAAAATCTGCACACTTTTTCAATGATGTTTATGAAACAATGCAGCAAGAAATACAAAACACAATTTTATCAAATTTATTCAATACCAGAATCAACTCAAGCAATGTGTACACCGCCCAGAGTCAGGTTACAGTGCACTGTTCGGCAGTCAGCAAGACCTGGTCTTGCTGGGGAGGAGGCAGGCTCAGTACAGACACTTGTCAGGTGCATGCGAGGCTGGGGAATCAATTCCAGAACTGCATGAAAAAGGGGTTTTATCATGAGATTTCAGCTGTTCCTGACAAGAACAAAACAGCAGCATCAATACTGCAAAAGATATCAAGTGATTAATTTCTAAGACATATTGAGAACATTATTTTATAAAAAGTAATGACAGAAATTTTATAAATTGCCAATGAACTGGTAAAAGTTTTTGCTGAAAAACACTAAGACCCTTCTAACTGAGAACACTTATAACTGATAACACTTCTTTCTAGGAAAAGAAAAAAGAAAATCAGAAAACAAATTGGAACATAAGTACTGAAATTAAGGATATAAAAGGGCGAGGAAAGACTTTGCTGTCTGCTGGGACAGCTGGCACACCCATAATCAAGCTACTTGGTAGCCTGGGTCAGGGGAGCACAAATTCAAGGCCCACCTCAGTAACTTAGCAAACCCCCAACTCAGCACAGAAATAAACATAGTCTAGTGCAGTGGCACATGCCTGTGATCTCCGCCCTCTGGGAGGCCAGCACCTAATCACCCCAAGTTCAGGGCCAGCCTGAGCTACAGTACACCGAGAGACAAAGACACAGACAGAGAGGAAGAGGAAGAGCAAGAAGGAGATGGAGCTAAATCCCAGAGGGAGAGCAAAAGAGAGGGAGAGGTAAAAGGAGAGGGGGAGAGACTAGCTGAGAGGGAGGGAGGAACAGAGTGAGAGGGAAAGAGAAAGACAGAGCAGACACAGAGAATGCAGCTCAATGCGAAGGCCCTGGAGCTGATCCCAGGCATCCCAAAGGAAAAAAAGAAGCAATCCAAATGCCGATGTGCACACATAGAGTACTACCCAACATCAAGCCAGATATGCTGCCCCCTGCTCCAACACAGTGAAGACAGTACACTAAGTGAACCTCAGCCAGTCTCAAGAAGAGCTTCAGAGCCCCCACTCCCGAGGCACTTCATAGTAAGCACAGCTCTCTTTTTGCCGCATGTGGCCACACTAGTAACAATGATAAAAGAAATAGGAACCAGGTGCTTCAACATCCAATTCACTTCAACCAGTGAGTTCTAAACACCAACAGCTCGTATGCGAGTGTGACGCACATGGAAATGACCTGGGCATGCAATGGGGCACACACCTGTAGACCCAGCTGCAGTGGGAGGGGATTTTGGACCAAGAGCTGGGGCCAGCCTGAGCAATACAGCAAGATCCCAAACAATGCAACATCCCACAAGTATAGAAAGGCCAGGAGTGGTGGCACACACCAGTAACTCCAGTTCACGCTGAGGCAGGAAGGTCCCTAAGGTCCCCCAAGGCCTATGATAGCTTGGGCAACCTGCTGAGAACCTGTCTAGAAATAAATAAAAAGGGCTGGAGATGTAGCTTTATGTTTCCTGGACCCAATCTGCAGTACTGCCATTTAGGAAAAAGCAAACAAACAAGAAAAGAATAATCCTCTTTAATCTTGAAAACATTACACCAGGTGGCTGGATGTGTTGGCACATTCCCATAACCTCAGCACTTGGGAGGCTACACAGGAGGATCACCAGGCTGAGGCAGGAGGACTGCCATAAATTCCAGGTCAGTCTGAATCCTTCTCAAAAAAAAAAAAAAGGGCTGGAGGGTTAGCTCAGTGGTTCTGGCGCCTGCCTCACAAGCGCAAGGTCCTGAGTTCGATCCCCAGTAACCACATATAATGCTGGGCGTGGAGATATGCCCACCAACAATCAACACCACCTACCACAATGCCGGACGTGGTATCCCAGCACTTGGGAGGCAGAGAGAGGAGGATTGCTGAGTTCGCGGCGGCTTGCCTGGGCACCATAGTGAGCTCAGGGCCAGCCTGAACTACAAAGCGAGACCCTGTCTCAAAAAGCAAAAATAAATAAATAAATAAATAAATAAAATACACCAGGCCAAGGTAGCTCAGTAGAAACTTGCCTACCAAAATGCATGAGGCCCTGGGCTTCAACAGAAATTACAATAACAGGGCCGGAGATTTAGCTCAGTGGTTCCAGCGCCTGCCTCGCAAGTGCAAGGTCCTGAGTTCGATCCCCGGTAACCACATATAATGCTGGGCGTGGAGACATGCCCATCAACAATCAACACCACATACCACAATGCCGGACGTGGTGGCTCATGCCTGTAATCCCAGCACTCGGGAGGCAGGGACAGGAGGACTGCTGAGTTCACGGCAGCTTGCATGGGCACCATAGTGAGCTCAGGGCCAGCCTGAACTACAAAGCAAGACCCTGTCTCAAAAAGCAAAAAAAAAAAAAAGAAAAAAGAAATTACAGTAACAATAATCAAGCTGGGTATGGTGGCAGGATCCAGTAATCGCAGCACTGGGGAGGCAGGAGAATACAGGAGTCTGAGGCCAGGTAGACTACAAAGACTGCAAAACCAATCTGAAAGTAATCCTAATTATAGCCTTGGAGACAAGCAGAAAGGGATAATCCAACATCACCCAGAAGAACTTCTCTAAAATCATCCTGAGAGCCCAGATATTCCTGCAGCTGCAACAGGCTACATGGGGTGGGGGACACAGTTTTAGTTATTTGTCTGAGTTCTATGTAGAATACTTGCCAGGTCTGCAGCACAATCCTCACATCTGAGTGCTTACGTTCTAATGGGTGTCAAAACCTGCATCTTTAAGTGAATCCATCTGAGGCTCAGAGGAAAGAAGTGACTATAAAGCCAGTCTCCATACTCATCCCAGGTTCTCACTAGAGGTTCTTCCTGCCATCCACACCATGCATATGAAAAATGCAAAAATGACTGAATTTGGACAGGGTCTCACCTATGTAGCTCAAACTGGTCTCAATCTGGCAGAGATTCTCCTGTCCCAGACTGCTGGAATTATAGGTGTGTATCACCACACCCAGCCCTCTCACTTTTCTTTACCACTAAGCAGGACACAAAGCACAAACAAAGGATAAATGAGTGTTAGGCATCCATAGCATCATCACTTGTCCACACCCAAAACAGTCTACTTAGTGTTAAAACATAACATTAACTTTTACAAAGGAAATTTTGCTGAAGTCACCAAAGTAAACTCAAGGTGAGGGTGGTGCTCAATGGTAAACACTGGTCATTCAGCACCAAAAACATGAAAAAAAAATCAATTCAACATGGTTAAGTTACTGCAAATCAATTACATAAAAATACTCCAAAATTTGTGCTAACAATGAATAACTAACTAGCTTTCCCTACCTATTTTTGAATGACCAGACCTGAAAACTTAGCACTCTGCCGGCCTGAGACTGGAGGGAGAGTGCAAGCCCTGGTCTGGGAAACTTACAAAACCCTAAGGAAACGAATGAACAGACAAGACAGCCAGGTACCATGCGGCATTTTAACATATTCACAAGGAGGCCATAATTCGTAGGTCTCACCACCTTGAACCACAGTGGGACATGCATGACTCACATCGGGCAGCTTTTTATTAATTTATTAGTAAAGAGATCAATAAAAGTGATTCGATCTGTTTATATCATCAGTGGTACAAGACACCTGATGGGTCAAGCATGGATCACCTCACGCTCCACAGTGTTCACGCTGGCAGAACATGCTAAATCTGCCAGAAAACACGTGTGAAAGAAAACCTGTTTGAGTGCACCAGTTTTTTGAGATGGGGTCTCACATTATAGTTCAGGCTGACTGAACTCCCTATGGTGATCCTCATGCCTCAGCCTTCAGATGATGGAACTACAAGTGTGCCTCACCATGTCCAGCTGCAGCAGATTTTAAAGAGATTTCAAAGAGCTGATACAGCTCAGCAACAGAGTGCTTCCTAGCTTTGCTGGGGAGTGGGGTAGCAGGGGAAATTGAACCCAAGGTCTTCACAGTGAATTACATCTGCAGTCTTTTTTTTTTTTTTTTTAATTTTAAGAAAAGGTTTCCTGAGCCAGGTGTGGTGGTTCATGCCTGTAATCCTAACACTCGGGAGGCAGAGGCAGGAGGAATGCCTGAGTTTGAGGCCAGGCTGGGCTACATAGTAAATTCAGGGCCAGCCTGCCTGAACTACAAAGCGAGACCCTGTCTCCCTGTCTCTCTCTCTCTTTCTCTCTCTCTCACACACTCACACTCACACACACACACACACACACACACACACACACACACACAGGTTTTCTGACAGGCATGGTGGCACACCTCTCTAACTCCAGGACTTAGGGGACTGAGGCAACAGGACTATAGGAATTGCTTCAAATTTGAGATCAGTCTAGGCTACAAAGTGAGTTCAAGGTCTGACTAGTGAGACCCTGTGGGAGGGAGGGAGGGAGGGAGGGAGGGAGGAGGGAAGGAAGGAAGGAGAAAGAAAGGAGCTCCCTAAATCCCTAATCCATCCAGGCTAAACTCTAACTAGGGATCCTCTTGCCTCAACTTTCCATAGTACTGGAATTATAGCCTTGCATGAACACACCCAACTTCACCAGCATTCTTGGGACTTGAGTTCAATCCCATTCCAAAAACAAGCATGCTTTATATTTTGTACACATGTATGTATATGTGTATATAGTATTAAATGAAATAGTTTATTCTTCCTAATCCATTTGCAAGATTCTGCAGGATTCATTTGCAGATACTTGCCATATATTTAATACTTGGTAAAGTAATTTGTTGGCATTAAAGATGTGCTTCATGGCCACACCTGTAAACCTATCACTCTGGGATGCTTAGGCAGGATGCTGAGGCAAAACTGAGGTGGGGCAAAGGAGGGGGGGGGGGAGTGAGAGGAAGGAGAGAAAAGAGGGGAGAAAGACTCTGACTTGGGATGCAGCTCAGAAGGAAAGCCCTCAGTTCAATACCTGATCTGTTTCATCCCCGGTCATGATGCCACATGCCTAGAGTCCCAGCACAGTAACAGGATGTCACAGGTCTGTGCAGCTGGGACCCACATCACTCAGGAGCTCAGCGCCTTACTCTACTCACAGCTTTAACTCTGGCACCTAACCTGGCAATGAAGATCCACCCTCTGCAACTGCAAAATAAATGCCTACCACACACTGAAGTAAACACTCAACTATGCCAAACACTTCAAACCTAACCTATGATAATCTTACAGAATAAGAACTGTTACTGTCCCCCTTCTGTACAATAAGAAACCTAAAATAGTAACACATTAAGCAAATCCCATTTTGGCATCTCTAATAGGGTCAGGGATTTAGCTCAGTGGTTCTGACATCTGCCTTGGAAGAGCAAGGTTCCAAATTCAACACCCCAGTACCACACACCGCAACGCTGGGCATGGCGGCTCACGCCTGTAATCCCAGCACTTGGGAGGCAGAGGCAGGAGGACTGCTGAGTGAGAGGCTAGCCAGGGCTGCATAGTGAGCTCAGGGCCATCCTGAATTATAAAGCAAGACCCTGCCCCCCCCAAATATTGCTAATACACTTGAGGTCTCATGACACACAATGTTGTAAGGTACTACAAAATCTAAATAAGGGTACCGCGCCAACCTTGGACACACAAAGGCCAAGTGATTCCTGGTACTGCAAAAAAAAAAAAAAAAAAAAAAAAAAAAAAACTAAACAAAACTGTCCTGATCTCAAAAATACCATTTTGCAACAGTAAAGATAAAGCAAGCATTCAAATAACATGAATTCCTGGGCCAGGCGTGGTAACACAATCCTATATAATCCCAATACTAGGGAGGCTGAAGCAGGAGGATAGCCGTAAGTTTGAGGCCAGTGTGAGGTACACAATGAGCTTAAGTCTAGGCTGAACTACATAATAAGTCTTTGTCAGAAAAAAAAAAGTGGATCTTTACAACAGCTCACAGTACATTTTAGTAGGAATCATTTCATTTGGGCTCCCATGGTAATACCTAACCCATCATACAGTTGAGAGCCTAAGGTTCTAAGACATTATTCAAAATTATGATATGGGTAGCAGTACAAATATCTGAATTTTACTTAGAGTTCCACATTACAAGCTCTTTACACTTCAGCAGTCTACATCCTTTCAGCTGTAAGAGCCAAAAGGGGAATACAAATGGGAATTATAGGGACCCAAAAAAGTGCCAAGTTTCAAGAAGGCCAGGAAAATATCACTGTGGCATTGAGATGGGTTGTAAAGGTTTGTCAATCAAAAAAATCCGAAGTGGATAAATGTATCAGAAACTGTAAAAAAGAAAATCAGGGGCCGGAGGGTTAGCTCAGTGGTTCCGGCGCCTGCCTCCCAAGTGCAAGGTCCTGAGTTCAATCCCCAGTAACCACATGCGATGCTGGGTGTGGAGACTCACGCCACCAGCAATCAATACCTCATACCACAGTGCCGGGC
>PVIC010045489.1:0-14599 GCA_004025085.1 Thryonomys swinderianus
GCAAGCGCAAGGCCCTGAGTTCGATTCTAGTAATCACATACAAAGCTGGGCATGGTAACTCATGCCCACCAGCCATCAATACCACATACCACAGTGCCGGGTGTGGTGGCTCACGCCTGTCATCCCAGCACTTGGAAGGCAGAGGCAGGAGGATTGCTGAATTTGAGGCTTGCCTGGGCTACATAGTGAGCTGAGGGCTGGCCTGAACTACAAAGCGAGACCCTGTCTCAATAAATAAATAAATAAATAAATAAATAATAAAATTTAAAAAGCAAGGGGCCATGCAAAGTCAATCCAACAGATACAAGGTGATGCAAATAAATAAATAAACAAATAAATAAGAACATAATAACATTATTTGGAATCAATGAGAAAGCAAGCACAGAAGGAATGGCAGAAAACTTCCCAAACATGGACAAAGAAATTTTCATATAAATAAGTGAGGCATATAGAACTCTAATTAGCTATGACCAAAATAAATCTTCATGGGGGCATATAATAATCAAGGTTCCAGAAACTCAGCACAACAGCATATTAAAAGCTGTTAGAGAAAAGAAACAAATCACCTATGAAGAAAAGCCCATCAGAGTCACAGCAGACTTCTCAACACAAACCTAAGGAGAGCTTGCAGTAAAGTATTTCAGGTCCTGAAGAAAAACAACCTCCAGCCCAGATAGATGTACCTAGAAAACTATCCTTCAAAATCAATGGAGAAATATGATATTTCCATAATAAAGAATAAATGAAGAAATTAATGGCCAGCAGCCTTTCTGAAAGATACTTTAGAGAGAGATAATGGAGACCGCGATTCCAAGAACACCAACAGAAAGAAGCCACCAGATAAAGTAAGCAATTAAACACAGGAGAAAGAGAAGGAACCAATAACAGAAAAATAATATGACAAGGATAAGCCAATCCATTTCAGTTTTAACTATCAGTGTAAGTGGTTTCAATTTGCCAATCAAAAGAAGTAGACTAGCAGAATGGATCAAGAAATACGATCCAACAAATTGCTGCATACAAGAAATTCATTTAACTCAAAAAGAAATTCATAGACTGAGTCACAGCATGAAAAACAATACTTCAGGCCACAGGACCCCAGAAAAAAGGTCTATTCTATTTGAAGACAAAGTGAACTTCAAAGCAAAACTGATCAAGAGAGTCAAAGATGGTCACTACATCCTCATAAAGGGAACAATACAAGAGCAAGAGATAACAGTCATAAATATATATACACCAAATAGCAGTACACCCAACTATGTAAAAGAAACATTAATAGACATTAAAAATTATATAAGCACTAATAACAGTTGTAATGGGAGATCTCAGTACCCCACTGCCACAAATAGATCAGTAGATAAAAAAAAAAAAGACATAGCAAAACTGAACCAAATCTGTGAAGAAATGAACTTACTAGATGTCTACAGTGTTCCGCTTGACATCAGAATACAAACTCTTCTCAGCTGCACATGGAATGTTCTTCAAAATAGATCAAATACTACCTCATAGAACATGCTTAAGTAAATGCAAACAATGAAAATATAACATGTATCTTATCAGACCATTGTGCAATGAAATTGGAAATCAATGGCAAAAGAAACCACAAAAACAACATAATCACATGGAAATTAAATAACACCCTCCTGAGCAACCAAACAGATGAAATTAAAGAAGAAGTCAGATAGTTTGTATAATTGAATGACAATACTGATGCAACATATTGGAACTTATGGGAAGTAGTGAAAGTAATCCTATTAGGGAAATTTATAGCAGTGAACTCTAACATCAGAAAAACAGAGGGAGCTCAAATAAGCAACCTAGTGTTAAACCTCAAACTTCCAGAAAAAAAAAAAGAACAAGTCAAGCCCACATCTCATATGAGGGATGAAATTATAAAGACCAGAGCAGAAATGAATGGAGTGGAGGCCAAGAAAACAATACAAAGAATCAATGAATTTAAGAATTGATTCTTGGGCCGTAGGGTTAGCTCAGTGGTTCCAGTGCCTGCCTCGCAAGCGCAAGGTCCTGGGTTCGATCCCCGGTAACCACATACAATGCTGGGTGTGGAGACTCACGCCCACCAGCAATCAATACCACATACCACAGTGCCGGGCGTGGTGGCTCACGCCTGTAATCCCAGCACTCGGGAGGCAGAGACAGGAGGATTGCTGAGTTCGAGGTTTGCCTGGATTACATAGTGAGCTCAGAGCCAGCCTGAACTACAAAGCGAGACCCTGTCTCAAAAAAAAAAAAAAAAAAAAGAATTGATTCTTTGAAAGACTGATAAAATTGGTAAACCCATTGCCAACCTTATTCCAAAAGGGAAAGAAAAGACTCAAATCCATGCAAATACTAATTAAAAGGGTGAAAGTACAATGGATCCTGCAGAAATCCAGAAGGTCACCAATACCTACTTCAAGAATCTTTATTCTAATGAGATGGAAAACAGATGAAATGGACAAATTCCTAGATACATATGAATTACCAAAGCTGAACCAAGAAGACATAAAAATCCCACATAATCCAATATCAGTCAATGAATTTGAAGATGTAATTAAAAGCCTACCAAAAAAGAAAAGCACAGGCCCTGACAGATTCACTGCTGCATTTTGTAAGAAATTTAGAGATCTAATGTTACTACTTCTCAAACTTTTTAATGAAATCGAACAGGAAGTAATACTCCCAAAGTCATTTCTGGAAATAAACATTACCCTGAAATCAAAACCAGAGATGGACCAAATCACCATTGAACATAGATGAAAAATGCTCAAAAAGACACTGGCGAACAGAATGCAGCAAATCAAGAAGATTATACACCGTGATTAAGTAGGACTTACCCCAGGAATACAGGGACGGTTCAACATATGCAAATCAATAAATGTAATATACCGAAGTAACAGAGCCAAGGACAAAAACCATATGATCATCTCAATAGATGCAGAAAAAACATTTGCCAGAGTCCTACACCTATTCATGATTAAAACCCTACAGAAAATGGGAATAGATCCTCTTTATCTCAGTCTAATAAAAGTCAAATATGACAAATCCACAGCCAATGTCATAGTAAATGAATAAAAAACTGAAAGCTTTCACTTTAAAATTAGGACCAAGACAAGGATGTCCAGTATCATCACTACTGTTCAATATAGTTCTGGAAACACTAACTGGAGCAATTAGACAAGAGAAAGAAATAAAAGGAATAAAGATAGAAAAGGAAGAAGTTAAACCATCATTATTAGCAGATGACATGGTATTCTACATAGAAGACCGCAAAACTCCACCAAAAGACTTCTTGATTTAATAACCAAATTCAGCCATGTAGCTGAATACTCAAAAACCAGTATCATTCTGTACGCAAATAACAAACTTATTGAAAGAGAAAATAGGGAAGCCATACATTTCACAGTAGCAATTAGAAAATGGAACACTTGAGAATCAATTTAATGAAGGAAATAAAAGATCTTCACACTGAAAACTATAGTACTCTGACAAAGGAGATCAAAGAGGAGATCAGAAAATGGAAAGAAATTCCTTGATCATGGGTAGGAAGAAAGAAAATACTGAAAATGGCCATATTCCCATAATTGTTAGATTTAAATCAATCCTAATAAAAAAAAAACAATAGCATCCTTCACGGAACTAGAAAAAACATTCCTAAAATTCATTTGGAACCAGAAAAGGCCCAGAATAGCAAAAATAGTTCTGGGCAACAAAGTCAAGACAAGGAGCATCATAATCCCTGATTTGAAATTATAGTACAGAGATACTGTGATAAAAACAGCATGATACTGGCAAAAAAAACCCCAAAAAACAAAAAACCAGGTGCAAGAGTCAATAGAACATATTAGAAGATGCAGAAGTAACTCCAAAGATAAGATCGATCACCCTGTCTTTAGCAAAGGAGCTAAAGATTCTCACTGGATTAAAGAGCCTCTGTAATAAATGGTGCTGGAAAGACCGGCTCTTCCTTCACCTGCCGAAGACTAAAACTATGCCCATGTCTCTCACCATGCACTAAACTAAGGTCATTAATGGTTCAAAGATCTACATATTAAAAGAGAAGCACTAAATCTACTAGAAGATGAAATAGGCAGAACTCTTGAAGACATAAGTGTAGACAAAGACTTCATGAACAAAACTCCAAATGCACAAGGAGTATCACAAAGAACCAGCAACTAGGATCTGATCTTATAAAATAACCAGCAGAACCAACAGACAACCAAGACAGTAGGTAAAAAATTTTGCCAGTTGTTCCTCAGACAAAAGGCTGCTCTAGAATATATAGAAAGCTGGAAAAAAAAAATCAAACCCCTCAAGTTTAAAGACCCGATCCAAAAGTGGGGATCTGAGATAAACAGACACTTTTTCAGAAGATGAAGTAGAAATGGCAAATAAATTTATGAAAAAAATGTGTAAATTTTGCATTGTTTCTCTGGTGTGAGAAACCAAAAGTAGAAATAGGAATCAAAGTATATAATAGGTAATGTGAAACAGGAAGAAAAAATTCAAATGGGAAGGGGCACCAGGGATCAGGAAAGGAAAAGGAAGAAAGGGCGAAGAAAAAAAAGGTAACATAAAAACAAAGCTTTTGGAAATAAGGAAAGGGAAGAAAGATTAAAGGGAGGGGAAAGGAATTTTAAAAAATTAGAATTGAAATATATCATGTACAGGTACATAATGATGTACTGGTACATATGACGAATGTGACCACTGTGTATACCTAAAGTGTATCAGTAAACAACTTTTAAAAACAGTTGAGGGGCTAATTATCCCCAGATGGAGATATCAGGGAGGCTGGATGGAAAAGATTCCTTTCTCCTTCTAGGTGCACCATGGACCCAGCCCCAGCAGAGGGACACAGTCTGTCTCAGCTGAGGCGGCTGTGTGCAGGGCTGCGGGCTTAGCCCTTTTCCGGCCCTAAGCTTCTGGATTAGCTGTCAGGACTTCTGCCCCTCCCCCAGTGGCCTCACATGACCCACATCCTAACTAACCCCCCAACGGTTCAGGTCAGAGCTGTGTAGATATCTACTCTGGGCCTGTGTCACCACACAGCTGCACACTGAGCCCACCCTGGGGACAGTGTCTGGCCAAGCCAGCCCCAGGCAGCTTACGAAGGTCCAGGGAGCTCTAAAATGCTGTGCAACCTCCTGCTCAGGACCCCTGTGATCCTGGATAGGAACATATCATGTCATTATTTTCATTAACCTCTAACTAAAATTCAGTGTTTCCTTTAATTATGAATGTCAGTGACACAAAAAAAGTATTAGTGGTACCTGCTACTGTCCCCCATGGGAATCATGCATATTTTTGTGTTGTATTACAGTTTTTGCACTTTGCTAAAAATATTTAGGTTCATTGTTGCTTTGAAGTTATAGGTAAATATCAGACTTGCCTCCAGCTCTTATGTAATAAATAAGGAAACCTATTATGTAGAAATTCAGTCTTTTAATATTATATAAATATATTGTTGGTTTCCTTTCTAATCCTGTTTTATGATTTAAAACATTTACTTTACTTTTCATGTATGCATTCATAAACATTCTGAGAAATTTATGGGTTTCATCATATGGCAGGGGCATAAATGGGTCAAAAACTAAAATAAAATAATAAAATAAAATAGAATAGAATACCTTGCTTTACCACCAGGTTCTCATTTCCATTTTATAAACAAACAAGTGGAGGTCAGAGAAGCTGAGTACCTTGGTAAAGATCACATAGCTAGTTTGTGGTTAAGTCCGAATTCAAGCAGATCTTTCTGACCCCAAAGTTAATGTTCTGAACATTCTGTTCCCTGCCTCCAAAGTAGACCTGTCAGCTAAATATACAACTGGTATAAACAGACCCCACACTATACAAATCATTTGTGGGTTTTTTCTCATTTTTATTTTTATTTATTTATTTTTTTGAGACAGGGTCTTGCTTTGTAGTTCAAGCTGGCCCTGAGTTCACTATGTAGCCCAGGCAAGTTTCGAACTCACAGCAATCCTCCTGCCTCTGCCTCCTGAGTACTGGGATTATAGATGTGAGCCACTATGCCTGGCATTGATATGTGGTACTGGGGATTGAACTTGGAACCTTGTGTTTGCAGGCACATGGTAGAAGCACTGAGCTAAATCCCCAGCCCAAATCATTTGTTTTATCTGGAAAACAAACTGCAACTTTTGTGTGCTACTCCCTAACATGGCCTTTGTTTTTAACAAGAGAAGAATACTTTCCTTGTCAGTGAAATGGTCTCTGTGGTTGTGATGTGGTGAGCTCTGGGGTAGGTGGGATTCTGAGTTCACAAATACATTTTTGTCCTGTGTGTCTCTTGAGACAGAAGCCTCATGCTGCATGGTGAACAGGCAGCCAGCTGAGCGAGTGATGCAGAGCTTGGGGCCTGATGGGCTTGGCATGTCCCAGCTCTAGCCCTTCCCGTTCTGGGTTGGTGTCGCTTATGTGGCCAGCAGACTTGGGTCCAACCATCACTGTCACTAACTGAGCTCTGTGATCTGGTGCATGTTAAACTTCCCATCCCTGAAACTCAGTGTCCTCATCTGCAAAGTGGTCTAGAGAATGGATCCGCCTGTTTTTACTTAGTTGGCAAACAGTAAAGCACAAAGGAGAGGCCCATGTGAGGCCCTCGGGGGTGGCGATGGTGAATGAGACAGACACCCTCTTAATGCTGAGGAGACGTGATTGTCACTAAGCTCCCAAGGCTAAGGGCCATGTCTCACCAACATTACCCTCTGCCAAGAGCCTCCTAGGTAGGAAGCCAGGGCTGGGCACAGGGGCCGACCCCCTGTCTCCCCTGCCTCTGTCTCTGCTTGTGTGGAGTGCTGGCTTTGTCTCTTGCACTTCTATATTAATAAGTAGGACTATGACAAGATTTGGTGACCTCAGGGCCCAAATGGACTGTCTGCTGGCATGAGCAGCCTTGAGTCACTTCACAGGGATGAGCCCGGGCAGCTGCCAGGGGGGTACCCGACCCTCGGTTCTCCTCTCTCCTCTCCATACCCAAGCTCCATTTTAGTTTTCAACTTCTTTGGCTTCAGGAAGACATGGACCAAGAGAGAAAGCAAGACAAGGATTGCTCACAGGGCTCCCTGTGCTGTTTCCAGGCTCAGGACCATGGGCTCCTGCCGCACTGGGGCTCTAACATGCGGTGTTTGGGGACAGGCCCAGTGGCCAAGAGAGGAGCAGGCTGGGGCCGCCAGGGCGGGCTCCATGGGGCATCCGAACTGGGTTTCGAAGGGTGGATTGAAGCATGCATGTGGTAAATAGAAGCAAAAATCTCCAAACGTTGAAGGGCATGAAACAGAACACCAGTACTCCGATCTCTCCTTATGCGTGCCTCCTTATTCCTGCGCCCTCAGACTCGCAGTCTTTCCCCCTGGGTCCTTCTGACATGAGTCTCTGGCTGTATGCATGACTCACCCATCGCTTGAAGACACAGACATCCCCACAGCATCAGCTTCTGCTCCCTACTCGGCCCACCCGGCAGTGGCTGTGCGCATGGAGAGGCTGTGAGAGCATCGGCGGTCAGAGCGCATGGCTGAAAACACGTCACCAAGAACAAAGGGATGAGAAAGCCTGTGATCCCCGTGGGACCCTTGCCAGGAGGACAGGGCAGGCAGCCTTGCCGGTTGCTGAGGTTAAACCCTAGTTTCTGCCCTTTTTCAGCTGTGCGACCCTGTTCCGGTTTCTCAAAGGCGCGGAGTAATCGCACTCTGTGAGACCACTGGGATGGCAACCAACACCCAGGCACCTGGCGAACCCAACGTCTGCTCTTACCATGAAGCTGACGGGTCGGGTGGGAGCTGGTCCCTGACACACTGGGGAGGTGCATGCTGGGTGTTTTAGGAGACGTGTGTGGAGGAAGGAAAGCCAAGCGATCAATACGAGGCTCAAAATAGCCTAGAAGTGCAAGAACAACAATAAATAAACCGGTTCCGGATGCTTTTAAATCTTGGCATTTCCTGATCTTGGCTCAGCTGGGCCAGACAGCTTCATCAGCATTTGCTGCTGAGGCCGGTGGCGCACGCCTCCCCTGGCCACAGCCCAACGCTGCTTTCAAGAAAATCAGATCTGGAGATGTTTGGATCTATGGCGCCAGACCTGTGGGTCCGGCAGTGCCCAGGTGGGGCCCAGGTGGGTCCCATGTGAAGGGAGCCCACATGGTGCAGCGAGAGGGGAGCCCAACCTTGCAAGATGAGTGAGAGAGGTGGAGGCTGAGGTGAGCAGCGGGCCATCGCCTCCCCAGAAGTTGAGGAGCACTGACTGTGTGCGTGTGTGTGTGTGTGTCCGTCAGCGAGGTGCATGTGCAAATAAATGTTTGATTACCCACTGTGGTAAACTCAAGAGAGGTCCTGACCTCCCCACATAGTTTGGAGGCCTGAGGAAGAGGCTAGTGGAGGCACAGGCGCTGGCGGGAAATGTCTGTGTGGGAAGGGTGCTGCAGGTTAGCAGCTCACGTGAAAGCTCAGTGTGGGGAGGAAGCCCAGCAAGCCTGAGAGCCCAGGAGGGGTTGGGTGGCACTGAGGCAGGACACAGGAAGGCAGGCAGGAGGAGAGCATGCAAGGCTCTGATCTAAGCTGAGAGCCCGGAGGAGCCAATGAGCTTGCATCTGCCCTCAGGAAGCTGGCCGTGGCCACCCTGTGTCCAGAGCCTGGAAGGAGCTCCCATGGAGGCAGCGGCCATGGCTGCCTGCAGCCGTGCACTGGTGGTGCAGTCCTTCTGTTAAGTCTTCGCTTAGTGACAGGGTCATGATTAGGGGCCCTGGAAAGCCCCAGCTGCCCAGAGGGGCTGCCCAGTTCCAATAGTTGCTGCAGGGCTGGGTGGGGATGGCATTAATGGCACCATGCCCATGTGAGCGCAGAGGGGACGCACAGGGTTACGGTCCTGCAGCAGTTCACCGGGGCCCAGCAGGACCGTATGTCGGCCCCCCTCTCGTGCCCCAGGCCAAGCATTCTGCAGGGCATGGCCCCTGTGAGAGCGTGGCCTATGCCCAGCTCATCTGTTGCTTCAGTGGCCCTCAGGGTCATACCCTGGGCCACAAGCAAAGGCCATCACGTGTGGCCTGGGGGACAGAGACTGCCCACTGGCTGCTGGCAGCGCTCCGTGTAGCTTGTGAGCCGACGCAGTCTCCGGTCCCCATGTCGCCTGCCCCTGGGACTCCGACGCTCTCTACTGCATGTTTCAACTTCCTCTCTCTTCCCCTTCCTCTGTGTTCCCAGCCAGCCCCATATGCTGCCGCCCCATGGGTCACTTCCTTGCCTCCCAGATGTGCAGCAGGAAGGGGAGAAGCCCCACGATGGTGGAGGAGCTGTGCGGAGGGGAGAGTCTCTGGGATTGTGTCCCAATGCTGAAGTTCTCCCTAGCCAAACTCGAATGTGCATAGGTGTTGCCAGGGATCTCATCCAAATCCACACTTCAGTTCACATGTCTGGATTCAGTGTGACAGGCTGTGGGCTTTTTTTCCCTTTGGTGTTACTTGGGTTTGAACCCAGAACCTCCTCACTGAGCTACATTCCCAGCCATTTTTTATTTTAAGATGGTCTCACTTGGTTGCTAAGTTGCGTAGCATGGGCTCAAACTTTCCATCCTCCTGCCTCAGCCTCCTAGAGTTTGGCATTATGGGAGAATGCTACCACAGCTGGCTGAGACTGTGGTATTTCATGGGCTCCAGTGAGACTGAGGTGCTGCTGTGTGAGACCCACAACGGAGGAGCAGAGTGAGGGCGCACAGGTCCCCCTTACCCACAGCGAGGCCAGTGTGGCACACACCTCACCCCACTCCACCCAGCGCTCCCTCTTCTTCCTCTCTGTGAGGATTGTGGATGTGTTTCCGCCCTGCCTGGGGTGTCCCAGGGCTCATGCTGGCCAGTGGGTATTGGAGTATGGAGACTGAGGCTTAGAGAACGAGAGGGACCCATGGTCCATGGTATTAGCCCAGAGACTCCCCGTGCAGTGTCCTCTGTCATGGCTGCAGCGAGGAGCCACAGGTCTCTCCTGCTCTTCCTGTGACTTGCTGTGTGACTTTGGCAAGCCACTTCCTCCCTCTGGACCGCAGCTGCCCTGTGGAAGCCTGTTGTGAGGAGCACATGCAAGAATGTCTACTTCAGAACACGAGGGGTGTTTGGGATCCTTGAGCCCACCAAGCTCAGTAGGGTGGGAGAACCCGCAGGGCAGGAGAGTGACCTTGGAAGCCTGGGGAGGGGTTTTGGGCTCCTTGTGAAGTACGTGAGCTCCTAACTTCCTATTTCCTGTTGGGCTCGGATAACAATCCAGTGCTCCAAGAGCTTCCGCTTCTTTCTTTTTTTTTTTTTTTTTTTGCTTTTTGAGACAGGGTCTCGCGTTGTAGTTCAGGCTGGCCCTGAGCTCACTATGGTGCCCAGGCAAGCCGCTGCGAACTCAGCAATCCTCCTGTCTCTGCCTCCCACGTGCTGGGATTACAGGCATGAGCCGCCACGTCCGGCATTGTGGTATGCGGTGTTGAATGTTGGTGGGCTTGTCTCCACGCCCAGCATTATATGAGGTTACCGGGGGATCGAACTCAGGTCCTTGCGCTTGCGAGGCAGGCGCTGGAACCAATGAGCTAACCCTCAGCTTCTTAATCATTCCCTCAGCAGTGCGTGCAGCAGAGCCCTGGTGAGGGGCATCTGTGGCCGGCCCCACCTCCCGAGAGCCGGTGCTTTTGTTTAGGAAGCCAGGAGACACTTCCGATGATCACTTGACACAGGCTCCCGGTGGCCTGCTGGGGCTGAGAGAATCTGTTTCCCACCAGCCTTATCTGGGAGCCTGTGGGTCTGGGTTTCTCATCCTCTGGCCCTGGGGAGGAACGGCAGGAGTTTCCTGTGGGGATACATGGACGCAGAAGGACCTTCTGCCCTTGCACACAACATTCATGGGGCTGAGTTTTGAGAGAGAACAAGGGCCTCACCATGTATGAGGCAAACGCACCAAAACTGACCCCTGCCCAGTCTTGTCTCCCTACAAAGCTTTGGTGAGCACCCGCTCTAGGCCAGGCATGGTTCCAGGCGTGGGACTCAGGGAAGGACAAGGCCAGGCCTTCCGCTCCTACAGTGTACACTCTGCAGGGGACACAATGGCCCCTGGATTGAGGCTATATATAAAACCGCACCGAGTGGGTTCGCTGGGGAGTTAGTGAAGGGTTCCCTCCCGGAGACCCATGGTTGGTAGTGGCCTGGCTCTAGAAGGCCACTGTGACTATAGAGGGCTGGAGGGACATTAGAGGCCAGGATAAGGTGGGAGAGTGGGCAGATGTGGGCTCTGCGGGGATCAAGCTGTTGGAAGCCCTTGCCCTCCTCCTGGGTGTGTCTCAGGTGTGTTGCCTGGCAACAGGGAGGTGCCAGCACACACCGGGAACTTTGGCCTCCCCTCTTACTTCCAGTCGGTAGATGGACTTGCACAGGGCACAGGGCTTTTCCTGTAGTACATGGGCAGCCTGAGTGGGGCAGCACTGAACATGGGGCCCAAGTCTCGATTCATACTTAGCTCAGGAAAGCCGTGCTGCCCCAGGCCTTAGCTGGGACACAGGCACACGCCGTGGGGGCTGGCACGTGACAGTTAGCTGCTCTGAGGTGGGAACTATGTGTCTGGGAGTTATGGTTGCTTAGCTTGGGGTATGGGTCAGATCGCCTCATAAAGCCCTTATGCTGTCCATGAAGTAGTATATGCAAGTAGTAGGAGTATGTGTGTGTGTGTGTGTGTGACTATATGTAAATATAGAATTCAGATGCAGAATATGTCACCCAGTTTCTCATGTGTAAGAAAAAAATAGAAATTTTGCTTTTACACATTTATTTTTTGCCAAGCATATAATGTAGGAATTGCTGAGGGTAAATAGGAAGATGATGGCTGCCACTGCATGGTTCTTGCTTAATAAAAATGGAAAACCTAATTAAGTCCCTCATAATCCCTCTCTTTTGAGAGTGCAGGGCCTTGGTGGGGCTGAGGGGGTGGAGACCAGGCAGGGGTTTTCCAGGGAGCCCAGCATGGCAGCCACAGGACCAGATGGGCTACGCGGCCCCTTCGGCTCCTGTGCTGTGGGCCGCAGCAGGAAAAGTGATGGGCAGAGCTGCTGAGTCACCCTTCCCTGGCCAGGCTGGTGGGGAGCCCCAGAGGGTCTCCTCTGGTGCCTGCTGTGTCCCTGACCCACTGAGGGCCCCTGTTCTGGCTAATGTTGCCCATAGGCTCTGGTGGCATAGGGAGGCCTGGCAACCAGGGCAGCGCTGGGTCAAAGATGTGAGCGTACACCTTGCTGCCCCGCTGAGCGTGACATTTCCTCAGACGCTGCAAAGGGGCTGCCTGACCTTCACCCCTGCCAGGATCCCCTTTCTGCCTTTTTCTGGGTTATTTATAACTGTGCGAACAGGCACAGGGCTTTGCAGCTGAGCACACTGGCCAGCTCCGCCGTCTCTCCTGCCAGCCAAGCGGGTGACATAAACAGAACTAGAGAACGCAGACTGTGGGACCCAGAGGACCCTCTGGGCAGAGTGTGCTGGATTGGCGCTCTCTCCCCTTCTCTCTCTCATGCTCACACCCCCCTTCCTAGTATTTGTTTTGTTTTTTTTGTGATAAAATGCACATGTCACTGACTTTGAAGCATGGCTCTCGGTCACTGCCCTGTGCTGTCCCACTGCTGCCAGGTTTCTTTTCCAGCGCTTATCAAGTCCGTCACCTCCTAAATGGCACTGTCTCATCCTCCTCCTGCAGAAGGACAGCTGCCTTCCCACCCTGGCCCCACGGCAGACTCCGATTCCCAGGAAGCCCCAACGAACCTGGCAAGGAAGGAAGCACTGGCTGTTGAGGATGAGAACGCGGCAGCTGTCCCTGGCTGCAGATGGGCACTGGGCACATTGCTGTCCTCCTCTGGGAAGGCGGCGGGGATGCAGGCCGGGTCCTGATTTGGGGTGGTCCCTCCCTCTTCCTAACCCAGCTGTTCCCTTGGCACCCTTCTCCTCTTTTATTATAAATGGGGCTGTACTTTGCTGCCCACCCCAGCACAGAAGGCCCCATGACTGTTTTGGTCCACACCCGGCCCCTAGAGTTCAGCAGTTCCTCCCTACAGAAGGCACTGGACAGTGTTTCCCAAATTCTTTCCCATCCGGAATACGTCCCCAGACAAGGCCAGCATAATTCCACAGCAAGTGGAGGATCGTAGGCGCAGCACACAGATGTTGAAACTGAGGCCCCATGAACTCACATGGCCAGGACATAAACCCGTTTCCCGCACAGTGGCTTTTTCTCCAGCTCCTTGTACCCGGTGGGAGAGACTGAGGCAAAGCAGGTCCAGAAGTTAAGGGATGTCAAAAGTTCAGTACTCAAAACAAATCATTTTAATTCAGTGTTCCCAAACAGGAAGTGCATAGGCCTGGTGAGAAAATATCACATTTTTAAGTAAAGGCTGGAACATTATGGGTGCAGTGTGTAACCACACTGAGGCAAAAGGAAAAATCACTTCTTTCAAGCCCACCTTTACTTAATATGTTGGCATTTTGTTAATCTTGGATAGATTTTTTTTTGCATCAATTTCTATTTTAAAAAATAAGCACTGCATTTAAAACTTGCTTGCTGAGTTTTGGTGCCAGGACACCTTGTCGCCAGCTGTAGCCCCACCGTGCTCATCGTGTGCCCACTGTGCTAGACACACGTACCCTGGTCCCCAGCCCACCGAGGCCTTTCCTCCAGCATCAGGAGAGCAGCTGAGGGCAGCATCTATTTTTGGGCCTGCCCTTCAGCCATGGACACAACCATGGTGTGGGCAGAGCTGAGGTGTTGAAACGGTGAGTGTTGGTGGCAGGCGGCTGTGGGATCGTGTATCTTCATTCCTGACCTCACGGAGGGGTGCAGGGGCTCACAGTGGCTTCATCCCCACCAGAGTTTGACCTGGTAACAGGCTACCAGGCAATTAAGCTTTATCTTGGGGTCAGATGGAAACAATCCACATTGTGTAGTCTCTCTTTTGCATTCCTCCCTTTACAGTTTACAAGGAATTCCTTTTATTGAACATATCTTTATTGAGCTCCTACTATGTCCTGGGCATCATGTTAGGCACTGGGAATGTCACAGAAGACAGGATAGGGTAGACACAGTGCCCGCTCATGGGGAGTAATTAGTTGATGGAGGCAAAAATAAACAAGTAGATAACAGGGAAGGAGTTCTGGAGGAGACAGCGCTGGTAGTAGGATAGTGTGGATGTGCTTGATGCCACTGAGCTGTATTCTTAAAAGTGGCTCGTATGTGTAAGTTTCATGTTGTGGATATTTTGCTACAATTTAAGAATATAACCCGGCTGTGGTAATCAGAGAAAGAAATGCTAACAGGGAATTCCAGTGGGGTGTGTGGTGGGGGCAGTCAGGGAGGTCACATTAGGACCCGTGTCAGGGACTCTTGTGCAGAGGGACACTTATCTGAGATGGGGTGATAGAAGGAAGCTGCTTTGGAAATGGAGGGCAGGGCCAGCCCAGAGGCCCTGTGGTGGAAACTCCAGCTATGCACACCACGCTCCAGTGGGAGCCGGTCTCTGGGGTGCAGAGCCAGCAACTCCCTGCGACAACCAAGCTGCAAGCTGGAGCTGGCCCTGCCGCCTCAAGTCT
>PVIC010045490.1:0-14609 GCA_004025085.1 Thryonomys swinderianus
AGGCAGAGACTTTACGAATAAAATCTCTATAGCACAAAAACTAGCAGAAAGAATCAACAAATGGGATCTCATTCTACTGAAAATCTTCTGCGCAGCCACAGAAGTCGCTGGCACTGCTAGAAGACAACCAGCAAGATGGGGAAAATCTTTACTAGCTGTGTATCAGACAAAGGGCTATTTTCTACAATATATAAAGAACTCAAACAGATCAGCCTCCCCAAGTTTATAGACCCAATTCAAAAATCGGCATCTGAAATGAACAGACACTTCTCAGAGGCAGAAGTCAAAGCAGCTAAGAAACATATGAAGAAATGTTCAATATCACTGGTCATTTGAGAGATGCAAATGAAAACAACACTGAGATTTCATCTCATTCCACAAAGAATGGCCGCGATCACAAAATCAACCAACAACAAATGCTGGTGTGGCTGAGGGGAGAAAGGAACCCTTCTCCACTGTTGGTGGGATTGCAGACTTGTGCAACCATTGTGGAGATCTGTGTGGAGATTTCTCAGAAAACTAGGACTATGGGTCCCATTTGACCCGGCTATCCCCTGCTAGGAATATACCCAAAATAATTTAAAAACTCACATTGGAAAGATAGATGTACACCCTTGTTCATAGCAACTCAGTTCGTGATAGCTCAATCTTGGAAACAACCCAAATATCAATCAACTGGGGAGTGCATAAAGATGTGTTTTTTAAAAAATAAAATGGAGTATTACTCTGCCATAACGAATAAAAGATTGATCCATTTAGGTGCAAATGGAGACACCTGGAGCATATACTAATAAGTGAAATCAATAGATCACAGATAGACATTTCCGGATCTTCTCTTTGGCATGAACACCTGTAGATGCAAATGAGCTCTAGAAAATAGGACAGATTTTATAGAGTGGAAAATTTCTATAGGAAATTTGGTGTGGGAATGTGATGAGGAGAAGTAATAAATATGATACAGAAAATAAAAGAGCATGTATAAAGGGCGTGAGGATGTGTGGGTGGCTAGGGATATGGGTAAAAATGAGAATTAACTTGTGGCATATACTGGTAAAAATTCCCCAATGTTATGCATGATTTTGAGATATATATAAATTGTACCAATAAAGAATTTTAATTAAAAATAAACAAAAATTATATGTCTGCTTAGAATTAATTATGTTTTTACTTTAATTTATATTTAATTGACTGCATTGGTACAATTTATATATATATTAAGATTACAAACAGTGAAAATTTGTACCAGTACATGACATATCTTAATTCTCATTTTAGATTAAAGGTTAATATTTAGAAAACAGATTTGGAAGGAAAAGAGTAAATTTTAGACATGCACACACACATATGTGAGTAAAAATCCATTTTTCTTTTGACATGTTTCAAGAGTTGCTTTAAAGTATTATTCATTAATACAAGCCAAAATGGAAATCTGTGATGAATATTTGCTGAAATTTTAGCATTATGACCACGTCTTGTAAATTTTCTCACAAAATAATTTCAAGGGTAAAAATATAGTGTAAAAAAGTGTAGTAATTCATAAGTTTAACTAATCATAAAGCAAACTTTAGTGCTGCCTGGGTTACAAACTTAATTTTAGAATATTTTAAAAACTGATTTTATTGGTGTGGGTAATATATTCATTATGATCACAAGCAACATTGAATATTTGTACCAGTACATGACTCAATTTATTTTCTCATTGCATTGTCCCCCAAGTCCCCCTCCCACTATAAATGTAAGCTTTGTTTCCTTTTTTTTTTTTTTTTTTGAGACAGGGTCTCACTTTGTAGTTTAGGCTGGCCCTGAGCTCACTGTGTAGCCCAGGCAAGTCTCGAACTAAGCAATCCTCCTTTCTCTGCTTCCCGAGTGCTGGGATTACGGGTGTGAGTCACCACACCCGGCAAGGTTCAACATTTTTACATGTGTTCCTTAGCTGCTTTTATTTCTTCCTCTGAAATATGCTTTAGAATTTCAGGGGAGATGGCTGCACTTGTGTTTTTATGGGGAAGCTGGCCATGGTTGTGTTTGTCACATGTAAAGTTATGAACACAACCAAACATTTGTGGAATGCTTTCATTTGCAAAATAAATTACTTATAGAAAGAAGTGGTTATGAAACAAGATATTCCTGTACATTTTTGAATAAAGGGAGCTACTCAAGAATTTCACAATTTAGTGTTGGTGTTTTAGCTCAGTAGCACCACACCTGCCTCAAAAGTGTATGTTCCTGAGTTTGATCTCTGCTACCCCTCCAAAAAATTAGATTGTGTTATATAAAATATGATTAAATTTTTACTTTTTCAATATGGCATATTTTTCTATGCCTAGTGTTTATTATTTCATAAGCTCTTTTTTTCTTTTATGAGCCTCTATTCTCTTCAAATACTCACTGTAGTATAACATATGATTAGCTATTCTTGTGCCCTTTCCTGTAAATGAATCATTTTACAGGAAAAATAAATAAAAATAAATAAAAAATATATTATCAAGAATTCACTTTTGCAAACCCCAGCAGTTTTATTGAACAGCAAATATTCTTTAACATGCACTGATATGAAGACAATTCCCAAATGTTCCTTCTTTTATAAACAGATTATTAATGATTGATACATAATCCATCTCAGCATTACAGTCAAAACAAAAAAATCACAAGCTATGCACAGCTTCAAAGAAATAAGTGAAAGAAATTTGAGTAGACAAAAAGTAAGTCGAATGAAACTGTTGTTAGTTAAATCATTTATGTATTCATTCATTCTATGTTTATTTTGTACCTACAATATGCAATTTTCTATGTTAGGCATTATAAAGCAGACACAATTGTTGAAGGACATGAATATATGTTCTAAAAGCTGACATTTATATTGAGGAAATGGAACATGAATATATGATAAAAAGGTCATTGTTTTAAAAGAATAAAATTTGCCAGGAGCAATAATAAATAAGATAACAGCCTTCCAAATTAAATGAATAAAGTCATGTTTAATCTGCAACTTGAAAGAATCTTATAAAATGACAGAAATATATAGGAAATATGTGAGCCAAAAGAATTATTCAAAAATTTTTCAGTACATTCATGAATGATTGTAATCAGAGGGAATAGTGAGTGATAGACCTGAGGAAAATGGGTTTCATATTTGTTGGAAATTGTTATTTTAATTGAATTATTTATTGGTACATTTTATATTCAGTTCATAATCACACTCAACATTAGGGAATTTGTACCAGTATATGACACAAGTTAATTCTTATTTTCACCCATATCCCTACCTGCCCACAAAATCCCACCCCTTATATACATGCTATTTAGTTTACTTTCCAAATCATATTTATTCTTTCCCATCATTATGTTCCCCCACCACATTCCCTTTGAATATTTCCTATTTTACAAAATCTATCATACATTCTAGAACTCATTTACATCTACAGGTTCTCCTACCAAAGAAATGATATGGTATTTACATATCTGGGATCTATTTATTTCACTTATTAGTGTGTCCTCAAGGTGTATCCATTTGCACATAAATGAATGAAACTTGTCCTTCTTTATGGCAGAGTAATAATCCATTTTATATTTTAAAAACACATCTTTATACAGTCTCCAGTTGATGGGTATCTGTGTTGTTTCCATGATTGGGCTATCTCAAACTGAGCTACTATAAACATAGGTGTACCTATGACTTTACAATATGATTCTTTGAATTCCTTTGGGTATATTCCTAGCAAGGGAATAACAAGGTCAAATGGGACCTCTAATCCTAATTATCTGAGGAATGTGCACACTGATCTCCACAATGCTTGTACAAGTCAATTGTTTTGAATGTGTGGGAGTGAATTATTTTTATTTATCATATGCTATGTTATAAGGCACCATTGAATATCATGTCATATGCAGAAAATCATTGAACAAATGAATTCCTTGTGTAATTTTTCCTCCATCTTCAGTTTTTCAGAGTGTAAATAAAACAATAAATTATATAATCTATATAGTCTCTTTTTTCATTAAAAGGAGCACATAGAAATAATATTTTTTTAGTGAGAGAAGTTCATTCAAGGATCATCATGTATGGAAGATAATCTTTATAATACTTGAAGAATTTGTATCTTTACTGATATGGAAGATAAATATAATTATGAAGATTGTGAAAATAGAAGACCAGTTGGAGGGCTTATCTGAAATGACATTTTAAATGACATTATAATAAGAAAGACAAATATGGGGCTGGAGGGTTAGCTCAGTGGTTCCGGTGTCTGCCTCGCAAGCGCAAGGCCCTGAGTTTGATCCCCAGTAACCAAATATAATGCTGAGCGTGGAGACTCACGCCCACCAGCAATCAATACTATATATCACAGTGCCAGGTGTGGTGGCTCACGCCTGTAATCCCAGCTCTCAGGAGGCAGAGACAGGCGGATTGCTGAGTTTGAGGCTTGCCTTGGCTACATAGTAAGCTCAGAGCCAGCCTGAACTAAAAAGCAAGACCCTGTCTCAAAAAAGAAAAAAAGACAAATATGTTTTTGGTTTATTGGTCAGAAAAGTGGCCATAAAATTAGTATAATTTTCTTGTTATTTTCAATGAGTGAACCAGACTATTTATTTTTTATGTCATAGTGTTTCTAAATATGTAGGTTGACTCATAATTACTATATTTCTATATGTAGTGCTTATGGAACCTTCCTATTCTTTGAATGTGTGTGTGTGTGTGTGTGTTTGTGTGTGTGCATGTGTATTTCATTTTATCAGGTAAGTATCTTCACAGCAAAATAAGCATGATGTCTTGGCACATGCATGTAATTTCAGCTCCTGCTGACAAAATGAAGCAAAATCTCTCTCTCTCTCTCTCCCTCTCTCTCACTCTCTCTCCCTCTCTCTCTCTCTCTCACACACTTTTTTTTATTTCTAGCAGAAGCTCCTTCTAATGTTTAAAATGTCAGATACTTAATACATATCAGTAACAGACACACTGCTGTATAAAATTCACTGATTTGGGAAACTGGACATGTAGAACTTTCATTGATAGGTGCTCAATAATTAAGATGAAATTAATTCTACTTTTCTTCAAAAATGAGGATAATGATAGCCAAAATTATGAATGTCAAGTAAGACAGTAAATGCAAGGTGAAGTTCAATGGCTGATACTTAATGTATATAGTAATTATTAAAACATAAATTAGCTTTCAGGTTTCCTTTGTGTGTGAATGAGTAGAATGAAAGAAAAGGTGTGATAAAGAGGCACATAGAAGCAGTAAAGATAGACAATTGTTCATGTGTCATTTGCACATTGAAAGAAATTTATTACTATGCTATAAAACAACACTAGGAACTAATCGTAGACATTGGCAATACACTGAATGCTTGTTTTATCAAAGCTTACAAATCAGTGTGCTCCAACCAGGGTTTTGCTTACTATTTAGAATCCTATAGTTATTTCTATATTTTTTTCTTGTAAAGTACATATGTTTTTAATAACATTACCTATATTGTAAATTAGCAATATGACTGTGTAAACTGATTACAATGTATACACTGTACTCGTGAGAGTCAAATATGACAGAAGTGAACAAATGACAAAACGTACTGCTTTTATTCTCTGAAAATTATCTTAAAGTCCTGCAGCTATTTAATTTTATTTTTATTAGCACACCTTTGCAGTACATTTTTGCATTTCTTATGTAGAGTGGTACATGTTTATGACATCCCTTTTCCTCCCCTCCCAGCCTCCCTCCTACAGCCTTTATCTCCATTCCATTAAAAAAAAACTCTTATCTTTCTACTTGGTATTAATGATCATTTATTTTGTTCTTTATTTATATTTTGAGTTTCTCATAAGAGAAAATCCACATGTTATTTAAACTTCTGTGTCTTCCAAAATTGATTGAAGATTTATGAAACAGGTAAAACTGAGAACAACTAGTTGTTTCATAATGTACAAAATTACTAAGGGTTGCTGTAAGTACTCAAAGGAGTTCTTGAGCTATCTGAATTTAGTTTAGAGATACCAAAGAGCTAGATATGGTATGAGCCAAATATTCACAAACCAGAAATATTATGTTCCTTTAAAAGATCTTTTCTTTTTTGAGACAGGGTCTTGCTTTGTACTTCAGGCTGACCCTGAGCTCACTATGTAGCCCAGGCAATCCTTGAACTCAGCAATCCTCCTGCCTCTGCCTCCTGAGTGCTGGGATTACAGGCATGAGCCACCACGCCTGGCTAAAAGATCATTTTAATGATAAACCTTCATGTTGTTTTTCTAAATATGAAAGTTTAACTATGTTGCACTTTCTTCTTATGATAACTATGTAATTTTGTGGATTATTTTTCTTGGTGAGCCTAGATTTGAAATATTTAACTATCATGCAGTGAGAGTTTCCAAGTACCTCATGACAGTTGGAATTGTCCTTAAAAGTATATTACTTTTAAATGGTTAATTTTTACTGATATTTATAAAACTGAAGGTTGATTCAAGTTGAAATAGTTACATATAGCTTAATGAACTTTTATTTATAAAGAAGAGAAAAAAAATGGAAAATCTGGATGATAAAGTCATAAAGTTGGCCCCCTGAATATTTCTAATGAGCTTATTTTCTTACAAAAACATAAACTTTGTCACATTTTACACTTGATCTTAGCTGAAAGGCCAAGAAGCAATTAAACTTTGTCACATTTTGTAAATGCCACAGCTGTAGTTTCACATATAGCAATATTCCAAACACACAGTAGCAAAGATAGGAGTTCAGAAGAGTTTTGGACACCCAATGGATCCTTCTCCACAAATCATCTGCTGAAAAAATCTTGAGGATAATCTAAATTCAAATGTTCACAAAGAATAAATAGAAATGTTTTATAAGAGAAAATGTAAAGTTTTCCAGAAATGTAGACTGACCTTGTTTCAAGAAACAAAATTCTGAAAATATTCACATTTAATTTTGTTTATCAGATACGAAGACAGAGAACACAGATTACATGCGAGATATATCAAAGTCTGCATGATGTTTAGCATTGAGTTTTCTTTCACAATTCTTTTCTTCTTTGCTCAAGTTTGTTTTAGAGTACAAGGAAAAGAATAAGCTTTTTTATAATGTCAGTGTGTAGTGCTAGTATTTTCCAGAATATATTGGTTTTAACTTTTATTTTACTTAAATATTAAATTATTGAAATCTAAAAAATTTTCACTTATAATTATTTGAAAAATACAATTACATGTTTCCATATTGTCTTTGTTCAAGTATGAAAAATTATCAAAGTATGGAAATAAAATGAGAAATGTAGAGGTAGTAGTTCTGAAATATCAAATAGTTAACTCAATGATAATTTATTTAGGATAATGTGTGCTTTATTGTGCAGTTAATTGATTAAAAATCAGAATCTATGAAGTTATTTTACTTAAACATTTCTGTCTGGAAGGAAAGATAATGCCAAATGTTATGTTTCATTTTCCAGTAGACATTTACTGGCTTTGTTCTCGGCTCAGTGAACATTTCAAAATGCCTGTTCTTGGTGAATAACATAATCCTTTCTTCAGTATGCTTGTTGAACTGGCTTTATCTTAATTTTCTATATTAATTAAATAACTAGTAATGTAGTCACTCTATATTTTCAGAGTAGTTGACTATTATTTTTCCCTTTTTGATCTTTTGGAGGAGAACACAAGTTGTACCTCCTTTATGTGAAATGCTGCTGCTATTTTACGATGTATTTTGAAATGTTTTTATATACATAGTGAGTTTCTTGAGAATAGGAAATAAATCTAAACACAAAATGCATTTATGTTTCATACACATTATGTTATCAGTCATGTCTTAAATGTCCTGCAACAGCCCTTCCTTAAAGTCAACAGTCTGAATTTTATTGGTGTTTAGAGAAATATTTAAAATATGGGGCCTAGTAAAAGGAAATTATGTCACTGGAGGTGGAATATATGGAGCATAGCCCATTTTTAACACTCTGCTTCCTGTCCACCCCTAGGTGAGCAGCTTCCTCTGCCTCCTGCTTCCTTCTGCCTTACTTCAGGCCCACAACAATGCAATCAGAGTACCATGGAATAAACTAAAACTGTGAACCAAACTGAACCATTTCATGCTTTTAAAATATTTATCTCAGGTGTGTCATCCCAATAATGAGAAAGATGAGGAACCTATTTTATATGCATAGTGTCAAAGTAGCTTTGTAAAACATTTTGAGAAATTCCTAATTTTGTCTGTAAATATCACATGAGGTAAGATGTGGAATTTTCAACTTGTGTCATCATGTCAGCGCTCAAAAAGCTTTTAAGTTTGAAGAAGTTCAGATTTGATTATTTGAATTAGAAAATTTCAACCTTTATTTTAGTAGATTATTGGAAATTCACCTGTCATTGAAAAATATTAATAAATGATCAAATAAAATCCTTAGATGATATATTCAACAGAAGCGTGACTTAATTTTCTATAAGTAAAGATGTTAATATTGGAGAAGTAATAGTAAATACATTTATTTCTGTCATAAAGCTGTATGACATATATTTGTATATGTTGCTATGCTTTTTAGAAATATCAGTCTCTTACTTCAAATGTAGCATTGAAAGTAATGATAAAGCTATCAGGATTCAACATAATAAATTTCATCTTTCAAAATGTTTTATGCATTTAAAATATTAACCTATAATAAAATTAAAGCTTATTAAGAGACCATTTAAAAATATAATTCTGTGTCAGGAAAAATGAAGCTTAAAATAATCAGGCCAGATTATCTTAGAAGAAACAGTTGATTTAAATACAACAATGAATAATTATGACTAAATCCAAGTTTATTTTCTACTAGAATGTATCGAGAAAGCTGATAATTCTGTTTTCATCACTGTGTTAAAATAAAGCTTTTTTGAATCTTTCCCACATGAAAGGAGCGGTCTCCAAACTTTTTGGAACAGGTTTTGTGCAGGACAACATTTTCCCTACTGGGGTTAGAGTCAGGCAGTGTTCAAGATCAAAAGGAGCTTGAAAAATAAATTCCATTCACACACAGTTCTTAATGGGGTTCCTGCTCTTTTTTTTTTTTTGAGACAGGGTCTCGCTTTGTAGTTCAGGCTGGCTCTGAGCTTACTATGTAGTCCAGACAAGCCTGGAACTCAGCAATCCTCCTGTCTCTGCCTCCTGAGTGCTGGAATTACAGGAGTGAGCCACCACGCCTGGCACTGTGGGATGTGGTTTTGATTGCTGGTGGGCATGAGTCTCCACTCCCAACATTGTATGTTGTTTCCAGGGATTGAACTCAGGACCTTGTGCTTGCAAAGCAGGTGCTGGAATCACTGAGCTAACCCTCCGGCCCCTGCTCTTTTTTTTTTTTTTAATTGGTTTTTGGTACATTCTATACATGCATTATTATCCCATTCAACAATGAGAGTTTGTACTTCTACATGACACAACTTGAATCTCATTTTTCCCATTCCCCTGTCTTCCCTACAACCCTTTGCCCCCATATACATGTTTGCCTCCTTTTTTTTTTTTTTTTTTTTTTTTTTTTTGAGACAGGGTCTCGCTTTGTAGTTCAGGATGGCTCTGAGCTCACTGTGTAGCCCAGGCAAGCCTTGAACACAGCAATCCTCCCGTCTCTGTCTCCCAAGTGCTGGGATTACAGGCATGAGCCACCATGCCTGGCTCCATTTTATTTTTATTCAGTCTCTTGTTAATGGGCATTTGGGCTGTTTCTAAGATTTTGGTATTACACACTGAGCTGCTACAAACATGGATTTACATATGTCACTGTAGTATGATAGACTGTCATAAAAGGATGGAAGACAACCCTGCTCTTATGACAGTCTAATATGGCTGCTTATCTGACAGGAGTCGAGCTCAGGCAGAAATGCTCACAGTAGGAGTGGCTCTTCATGCACTGGCTGTGCCTCTCCTGCTCTGCAGTCTGCTCCTTGGCAGGCTACTGACTGTTGCGTCCAGTTACTGACACTTCCACAGTAAAGTACCCACTTCAGTGCCATGTGTGCAGTTGCTTTTTAAAATACAAATCCAGTGCATATCTCCCCGTTTTATTCAGTAATCATTTAAGGATTTTTTTTTTCAATTTTCATACAATAAATTTAATTTTGTGGCCTACTATTCTATGAATTTTAATGTCTCTGGAGAATCATATAACCAGTAGTACTACAAACAAAGCTCAGAAAATTTATAGTGCCTTCCATAAATTTTCAGTTAATATCTTTTATTATTATATACACCACTTATCCCTAATCTAAGGAAATTATTTATATTTTCATTTATAATAATTTTGTCATTTTAAAGGTTTATAAATTGAACTGCTATGTACATAGTAGTTTTTGTTACTCTGAGAATACTAGTTTTAATTTTATTAGTAAATGTTTCTAGTACTTGTTTGCATTCTTTGTGGGGAACTGCGATATGGACATCATGCTTCTGAATTCCAGTCTTTCAGCCCCTCCCCCTCCTTTAACTCTCACTTCCATTTCTTGATTGTTCCCTTTTTTTCAAATTACAGAGGTTTGCTTTCTTGAAAAAGACACTGATTTTATCAGAAATGGAGCACCCTGGTTTGTGGGGCCTAAATCACATACAGTTTTAAAAATTTGTAAAATAATATGAATCACAAAATGTCAGAAATAAAATCACGAGTTTTTTTATTAATGAATAAAGCCCTCTTCTAATCAACCTTCCTTTTTCCTCTGACTGTTTTCTTTTGCTTTATTATAAGAAATAAGAAAATATTTAAGATTGTATGTAATTTATTTCAGTTAATATTATGATGTCAAGGTTCACCCATTTCTTGAGTATATCCTTTTGTACGGAAGAGTAGTCCTGCACTGTATATAAATGGCACATTTTCTTTCTCCATTCATCTTTTGATGGACATATAAACACTTCTGAGCTTTAATTAATATAATCTGTGTTCCTATGAACATGAGTGTGTATGTTGCACAGTAATGTGATAGCTTTAACTCTTTCAATAGGGTCCCTACAAAGGGAATAGCTGAATCACTGGATTTCTGCACATAGATTCGTGAAAAAACTCCATACTAATTTCTATACTGGTTTTGCTATAGCTTACATTTCTACCAACAATGTAGAAGAGTTCCTTATTCCCTCCAGGGTTCTTGATGAGAGCCTTTCTTTTTGGAGTAAGATGGAATCTCATTATTACCTTAGTTGACGTTTTTGTAATGTCCAATAATGTCAAACACTTTTTCGTGGATTTATTGACCATTTATAATTCCCATTTTATTCAATTTTATTCAATTGTTTATTAAAATTATTTGTTTAATCTGCCCATTTTTAATGGGTCTTTTGTTTCTGGAGGTTCTAATTATTTTTTAATTTCTTCACATTCTAGATATTAATCCTATGCCCAGTGAGTAGCTGGGTAAAATTTTTGTCATTTCATATATTATCACTTCACCTACTTGGTTGTTTCCTCTGCTGTACAGAATATTACAAATTGGATAAGACGCCATTTGTTGATTCTTGGTGTTATTTTTGGGGCAACTGAAGTTCTGTTCAAGAAGTCCTTGGCTATGCATTAAGGAGTTTGTTCTATTTATCTACCCATAGTCTAAGTATTTCTATTTTAATATTTATAGCCTTGATTTTGATTTTAGTTTACTACATGGTGAAAGTTAGACATTTGTTTCAATCTTCTGCATGAAGACATACAGTTGTTGTTTCCACATTTGTTGTAGAGTTTATCTTTCCTGTAGTGAAAGTTTTTGGCACCCCTTGCTCAAGATCAGGTAGCTGAATGTGGCTAGAGTTGTTTCTGCATCCTCTGTTCTGTTCCGCTGACAGACATGTCTGGTTTTTGCCTGTGGCCTCATGTCCTTATCACTGTAGTTTTGTAGTATAACAGGGCCTAGGATTGTGATACAAGCTTTCTTCCTCTTAGTCATCAGGACTCTTTTGGCTTTCTGGTCTCCCCTTGTTTCATATGAATTTTAGGGTAGTTTCCTTAATTTCTGGGAGCAATACTTTTGACATTTTACTTAGCACAACATCAAATATTTATGGCAGCTTGGGAAGGATGACCATTTTAACTACACTGGTTTCTAGTACCCAGGAACAAGGAACTTTTTACCATTTTCAGATACTCGGTTCAATCTCTTTGTCAGAATACTACACTTTTCACTTTAGAACACTTTCACTTCCTAGAGTCCATTAATTCATTTTTCAATTTTTATTTTTAATTAACTTTATTTGTAAAATTTAGATGTAAATTATGTTAATATTAATCATATGAAATTTGTTATATGTTCTTTTTCCCCATTCCCCTCCTCTCCCTTCAACCATTGTTCCCCTCTTTATATACAAAACTTTTGTTCTATTTAGTTTTATTTTCTCATTTATTCCCTTTTCCCCTTCTTCATTTCCCCTTCTCCCATCCCAAACACCCCTTCCTATTAGAACTGTTTCTTCCTATATCACAGTATTTGTTAGACATTTTGGTCCTTTTTTCTTACATTTTACATTTCTCACACTGGAGAGTCAATCCTGTATTTATACAAGTGTGTCCAAGAAGTTAATTTTAAAGGATTGAATTTTTCTTGGTGATGTTTTGAAATACATTGTTTCCCTAATTTATTTTTCATTGAGTTTATAATTGATGCACAGGAATGCTATTTATTTTTTTTTTCTGTTGACTGCATCTTACTAGCATACTTAATTGAGTTAATAATTCTAGTAGTCTTTTTGTGAAATTTTTTGGAGTGTTCTTGTAGGTGATAATGGTAGCTGAAAAAGATTAGAGATTCCTTCTTTCCTATACAAACCTCTTCTATTTCTTTCTCTTGCCTGCTTGTTCTGCCTAATATTCCTAGAACTATATTGAAAAAGAGTTGTGGCGCCAGAGATTTAGCTCAGTGGTTCTGGCGCCTGCCTCGCAAGTGCAAGGTCCTGAGTTTGATCCCATTAACCACATACAATGTTTAGCATGGTGACTCACACCCACCAGCAGTCAATAATACATACCACAGTGCCAGGTGTGGTGGCTCACGCCTATAACCCCAGCACTCGGGAGGCAAAGGCAGGAGGATTGCTGAGTCCCAGGCTTGCCTGGGCTACACAGTGAGCTAAGGGCCAGCCTGAACTACACAGTGAGACACTCTCTCTCTCAAAAAAAAAAATACAGAGCTGTAGATTTAGCTTAGTGGTTCTGGAGCCTGCCTCGCAAGCAAAACATCCTGAGTTCGATCTCAGTAAACACATACAATGTTGGGTGTGGTGACTCACCCCCACCAGCCATCAATACCACATACCACAGTGCCGGGTGTGGTGGCTCACGCCAGTAATCCCAGCACTTGGGAGGCAGAGACAGGAGGATTGCTGCATTCAAGGCTTGCCTGGGCTACATAGTGAGCTAAGGGCCAGCCTGAACTACAAAGAGAGACCCTGTCTCAAAACGAAAAAAAAAAAAAAAAAAAGAGTTGTGAGTTGTAATAGTGAGCATCTTGTAATATTTATCATTTTAAAGGGAAAGAGTTTAACTTCTGACCAATTAACATCATGTTGGTTATTGCTTTCTTTTTAATTGAATCATTTATTGGTACAATTTATATACCTCTCACAATCACATATAACATTAGGGAATTTGTACCAGTATATGACACAAGTTAATTCTCATTTTTACCTATACCCCTACCCACCCACAGCTCCCCACCCCCAATTTACATACTTTTATTTTCTTTCTGAATCATATTGATTCCTTCCCCTCATTACATACCCACAACAACTTTCCTATGGAAATTCTCCATTCTATAAAAACTGTCATACTTTTTATAGCTATTTATTTCACTTAGTATATCCTCCAAGTGTCTCCGTTTGCACATAAATGAATAGATCTTGTCATTCTTTATGGCAGAATAATATTCCATTGTATAAAAGAACCACATCCTCTTTATCCAGTCTCTGGTTGATGGGCATTTGGGTTGTTTCCAAGATTGAGCTATCACAAACTGAGCTGCTATGAACAAGGGTGTACATGTGTCCTTCCAATATGATTTTTAAAATTCCTTTGGGTATATTCCTAGCAGGGGGATAGAAGGGTCAAATGGGACTCCTAGTCCCAGGTTTCTGAGAAATCTCCACACAGATCTCCACAATGGTTGCACAAGTCTGAAATCCCACCAACAGTGGAGAAGGGTTCCTTTCTCCCCACAGCCACGCCAGCATTTACTGTTGGTTGATTTTGTGATAGCGGCCATTCTTTGTGGAGTGAGTTCAAATCTCAGTGTTGTTTTAATTTGCATCTCTCGATGCTGCTTTGACCTCTGCCTCTGAGAAGTGTCTGTTCATTTCAGATGCCCAGTTTTGAATTGGGTCTTTCAACTTGGGGAGGTTGATTTGTTTGAGTTCTTCATATATTGTAGATAATAGCCCTTTGTCTGATAAACAGCAACTAAATTTTTTTCCCATGTTGTTGGTTGTCTTTTAGCAGTGCCAGTGATTTATTTTGCTGTGCAGAAGCTTTTCAGTAGGATGAGATCCCATTTGCTGATTCTTTCTGCTAGTTATTGTGCTATAGAGCTTTTATTCATAAAGTCTCTGCCTAAGCCAATGTATCCAAGAGTTTTACCTAACCTGTTTTCAAGCAGGCGTACTGTTTCTGTTTTTTTTTTTTTTTTT
>PVIC010045491.1:0-14605 GCA_004025085.1 Thryonomys swinderianus
AGGCTGGCCCTGAGCTCACTATGGTGCCCAGGCAAGCCGCCGCGAACTCAGCAATCCTCCCGTCTCTGCCTCCCGAGTGCTGGGATTACAGGCGTGAGCCACCACGCCCAGCATTATATGTGGTAACCGGGGATCGAACTCAGGTCCTTACGCTTGCGAGGCAGGCGCCGGAACCACTGAGCTAACCCTCCGGCCCCACGCTAGTATTCTTAAAAGTAACAATTACCCTCAGACAAACCTGTAAGCAAAGTTGGACTTTGAAATGTAACTGAAACCGAGTAACTTTTTTTTGTCTTTCTTGAGCCAAATCTCACTGTAATCCAATCTCACTATGTAGCCTAGGCTAGTCTCCAACTCAGAGCAATCCTCCTGCCTCAGCCCTCAAGTGGTGGGATTACAGGCATGCATCACCATGTATGGCTAGAATAATTTCTTAGGGAAAGATTAACTTCTCAAGTGGTCTACTGCTTAAGGTAATGCTAGTATAGAGAAAGCAAATCAATTATTGAAAAAAATTGCCTTTCCTCACAATACAGTTTATAGTCTAGTTCTATTTCATAAACAAACCAGAAACTAAGAAAACGGCACTCTGATAATTACAGCAGAATCAAACACATGCAGTATTTCTAACATAAATGGTTACCTGAGAAGTCTGTCAGAAGTCTTGCTAGGACATGGTTGTTTATCAGTTCAGTCTTGCTAAGGCTGGAAATAACATCTACCCTAGTTTCTTTGCAAACAGTGGGGTTTTTGGAAATCCCAAACTCAGATCCAATTGTGCCATCTGTATGTTCCAGACCATCATACGGTTTCTGTGGCCAGAATTGTGGAGCAAATGTTTGCTTGAGTCCTTCTTCAGGAGATTCTTCTTCCCGAGCAGAAGCTGACTTCTCAGCCTCTCTTTCCCCTAGTTCTTTAAGGGCTTTGATTGTGAGCTGCTCTTGTTCTAGGTCAAGAGATGCCACTGGACCCTGGGTAGGGAAAATATCCAGAAACTTGCTTCCATTTGTTTCTTTGCTTTGTTCAATGTATTTGCCTTTAACTTCTTTCATTTGAGAATTACCTGACTCACTTTCATGCAAGACTTCTATAGAAAGAGTTTTTTTAAAGTCTGTTATCTTTTCTGATATTGTTTCTCCCTCTTTATCTACTCTTCCTTTCTCTCTGGTTTCTGTAATGGCTGCTATCAAGTCCTCTGGGGAGGAATCATCTATATCTTTAACATGTTTTCCATGTAATGACTCTAAACTGGCAGAAGCCATTGTATTTGGTGAGAGTTCTGGCTCATTAAAAGCATTTGGAGGTGTTGCTAAAGGTTGTTTTGGGTTGTCAGTTGAAATAAGCTTTCTAGGAGCTACTTCACTTCCAATATCTGACTGTTTTCTGTTTGTTGATATGACAGCTGAATATGGCACCTGTGAAGGCATTGCCTCACCAACCAGAATTCTCCCAAGAATATCAGGCAGAACCTGATGCAGCTCAGAGTCACTGACTGGTTCCTTAGAGTTTTTAGAGGTTTTATTTTCTGTCATCTTACAACTTGGAATCTCTGTGATCTCCCTTTCATCTGTTTTCACAACAGCATCAGGAATGGAAACAGTTTTTTTGGCCAGAATTTTATTATTTTCAAATGATCTATCTGCTGTGATGTCCTCTATGACTGTGTCATCAGACTCACCAGAGCTATCAGCCTCTGCGGTTTCTTCTGGCACTGGGTTCTGCCAGCTGATTTCATCCTTTAGGTGGTCATCAGATGAGACCACTTTTACTGTAACTGCTCTGTTTGGAGATCCAGGTGACTCCAAGAGCACATCATCTTGTTTTTGTGCATTGGCTTGTATACTGACTTCTTCTGTGGGACTCAGACAGTCTCTTACTGATCTGCCAGTGGTTCTCCTGTTTTCTTGCGTGAGAGAATCTTTTGTCCAGTCACCCACGGACTTGGTTATTAAAGTGCTTCCATTAATAGAGCATACAGGAATTTTCTGATGACTGTTTGTTTTAAGATTTACAACTGGAATTTCTGAAGGAGAGTCATTTCTGTTAAGTCCTGTACTTTCTGCGGTACAATCAGATTTGTCAGTCTGCTGTTTCGGCAGGGGAACCAAGTCCCATGTCAGTATTTCATTAGTGAAGTTATGCATATCACTCACACATCTAGACACTTCTTCCAGTGCTGCAGTTGTGTGTGAAAACTGTCTACTGAGCAATGCAGAGGTCGGGTAACGCCCTGCCTCTTTACTTCTCAGTGGAAACAATTTGTCATTAGTCTCCAACATGTCTGTAGGTGATTCTCTGTCATTATGCACTGTCCCACTAGCCAAATCACTTGTGTTCTCCTTATATGCACCATTAAATTCTCTGTCAAATGCAGCTTTGTCAATAATTACTTCAAATGGCGACTCAGGGGAATCTTTCTCTGTAATACCACCACTTGAGACTTCAGATGGGGACAAGGAACATGTACAAATGCTTTCTGCCTTAGAATGCTCAGTGGGCATTTCTTGGGCTGTTAGCAAAGTGAACATGTCATCAGTATCCAATGCAGTTTTATCTCTACTTGGTACCTCATCTGTGTTCTTGGACTGTTGGTCTTTATTTACTTGGTCTTCTACTTGACCAGCTTCCTTTGAGAGAAAAGTAGGATTCTCTGGAAAACTGGCTGGAATGGAAGGGCTGTTATAAGGAACTCCTGCTGCAAGAGAAATGGGTGAGTCTGCTCTGTCCTCACTGGTCCCCTGAGTCTTTTCCATCTTGTTCACATTTAGAACAGCCAAGTGGGTTTTTCCTTCTTTGGCTGTAACAGGCTGGCTGCCTAACACTTCACTTTTTTTCCCAAGCAATGTTGTAAGGTCAGGGTTATGTATTTCAGAAGATGAAAGAAAAGAAGTCATAATTTCTGCAGGTGGCTCATCAGAGCAAAGAGATCTCAATTCCTCTATGATCAGAACGTGAAAGAAAAAGAATTGTTTACCAGGTACAATTAAGCATTAACTAGTCAGGCCAAGCTGCATGCTTTTTTATTTTTAAATCACACAAACATTCTGTATATATGTATGTATGTATATTTGCACACACACACATATGTACACACAAATATGAAACAGTGACCAACAATTATATCAAAAGACATGCATAAAAACTGCTAATGCTAAAACAGAAAAGCTGAATCATGCTACAAATTACAAAAACAATTTTCATTATGAGTATTTTCTAATCAACCTACTTCTTCTTTTTTTTTGAGACAGGGTCTCACTTTGTAATTCAGGCTGGCCCTGAGCTCACTATGTATGTAGCCCAGGCAAGCCTCGAACTCAGCAATCCTCCTGTCTCTGCCTCCCAAGTGCTGGGATTAGAGGTGTGAGCTACCATGCCTGGCAATGTGATTTGTGGTATTGATGGGCGTGAGCCACCATGCCCAGCATTGTATGTGGTTACCGGTGGATCAAACTCAGGACACTGTGCATGCGAGGCAGGCACTGGAACCAGCCAACCTCCTTCTTTTTCCACTTCAAAAGTAAAGCATAAAGAAGAGTGGTAATATTGGAAAATTTCAAGAAGTGTTTCTCTTTTGGGTAGAGCTATTCATCAGAAAAACAATTCATACAAAATTATTTAGTATTATGAAGCACTAGTAAACTTTCATCTTCAAGCTAGAAAACAACTCACAATGCACAGTCTCTATAAATCCACTGTTATAGTCTGAGAAAAAGAAAGTGGCCAGAATTCCTTTTGATCTTCAGGAGCCACAGCAGATCTTTTCTAAGTCTGAAAATGAGACCAGATTTTTTCTATTCTCTCCCTAAGAGAGAGATCCATCCTATGTTTAAATGGCTTCAGTATTCTCAATTAAAGGGTAACAAAAAGGCTGGTGTGCTTCCATTTCTCTTGTACCAAATCTGCCATTTTAATAAAAATTGGTCAAATTAGTTTCTTTAAGACAGTTAATTTCAGAATTCCTTTTAAAACAATTGTAAAGCATTAAGTCTTAGTTATTAATACCACTGTAACCATTAACTTACCACATTATTTTCCACCTTTCTAAATTAGCAAGCTTTATTGTAAAAATGATCAAAACAACCATCTGAAAGGTTTTTATTTCCAGAGCTAGAAGAAAGTCTTAAGGAGATCTAAATAAAAAACCCCAAAATTCAGCTTTGTCATGTGAGTTAGACCTAAGTAGGCTCAGGATAGCATTGTCTTGTGAGAATGTACAAGTAATAAGGGAATGAATGAGAAATTCTTTTGGGATTAACTTTATTTTTTTTTTCATGTGAGAACCTAAATAATACTAAATACAGTGGACAACTTTGGTTACAACTGGAATTTTAGATTTAACTTACAACCAAAGTTTGGAGTTACAACCTAAATCCTGGCTGCTTGTGTTTCCAGATGATCTCAGAAACAGATTTAACCCTTAAAGAGCTCTGGAAGGAACATTATGACATCCTTTCCTGTGTGGGGTTACTTGAGAAATCCTGGGACAGTGTCTAAGGACACTGAGATCTGCTTATGTACAGGAGAGAGACTCTGAAAACTATGAAGACCTAAACCTTCAATGGATCAACCTGAGTTACAACTAGCTCTCAGGAACAAATTGAGTTCATACTTCAAGGGTGCATTGTAAAAGCAAATTTAGGCCATTTAAACTTACTTTATTAAAGATGAAAATAAGAATTAAGACCTTACTATAATAAATAAAATTCCACCACTAAAAAAATGCTTACGGTGCCACATGAGGTTTCCTTATTTTGACACATCATCAAAATTTGATTTAATAAGTTCTGAGCTTTAGAACAGTAACACTGTTATCTGAGTACTGGGGAAAAGTCTTTGCAGGGCCAGAGATGCATGCAGCTCAGCGGTGCAGAGCTTGTTCAGCAAGCTTGAGGTTCTGAGTTTGATCCCTGGTACCAAGGGGTATGGGGTCTTGGAAAGAAATATTTTAAAGTTTGGTGGTGTTACTGAGACAGAACATGTATGAAATAAACTTTAACTCATATTTAGTTCTAGTGTAGTAAACTTAGTTTGTATCCATCATTAAATATTTGATACAAAGCATAAGATAAATAAAGCCAGGCACTTGGTTAAAAAGTTAAAAAACCAAGGTTTTAAGTATATCAGAACTGTAGCAAAATCTGGGTTATCATTATCTTCTACCAAAAAAATTCAATGGACTAAATCTGGGTTAGAGTGAGCTCTCTAGGAAATCCTAAAAAGAAGGAAATTTCAGATGATTCAGACCTGCATTTTACAGGTTAAGGCTGTAATTAATCAGTTATAATTCAAAAAATATTTACTTAAGTTAAAGCAGTGAATACAACAACAAAAAAAATTAAAAACCTTGCCTCAACGGAAGTTACAGTACAGTAGCAAGGAGAGAAATAAGCAAAACTCGTAAGTGAAATGGTAATGATAATGGTGTGTCTCCCTGAAACGAAAAGAAGGCTAACTAGCTGAGCAGGATGGTACACACCTGTAACCCCAGCTGCTCAGGAAGGAGGATCCTAAATTCAAAAGCCAGCCTGGGCAACTTAGCAAAACACAAACAAACCAACGGGCTGTGACTATAGCTAGTAGAACACTTGCCTAGCAAGTGTGAGGCTTTGAGTCCAGTCCCCAGTAAAAAAGCAAGAAAAAGAAGAAAGCAAAGTAAATTCAATGCTAATCAAAGAATGTACAAACTACTAGAAAAATAAAAAATCATGGTGAGAATGTTGTATACTTTAGTGGGAAACAAAACTTGTTTCTTTAACAAGTCTTGCCTTTCTCCTATCTTCCTTAAACTCCTAGCACTCCAAAACTTTGGAGATAGGTTTAGAACAATCTAAAGTTACTCCTGATCTCAGAATAACAACAGGTCCTCCCCTGAGTGCCATAACTTCCTGGCAGACTTCACTTTGTTAAAGGTTCTTTAAGATAACGTAATTAGTATGTACAGAAAAATAATTCTAATCGTGCTGCCTAGCAATGTTCCCTCACTTACTATGTGGGTTGGAGGGTAAACAGAGCTGGATGTTGCATTTATTCCAAATTGGCTATAAGATACAGATGATGGCTGTCATTGTCAAGAAGACTTTCTCATACATAGCCAAAGAAGGTAACTTCTTCATCTGTGCTTTCATTTCAATGATCTTGCTGAGATTTTCAGCAAAGAAAAAGAACAACCTGGGGCCAGAGATTTAGCTCAGTGGTTTGGGTGCCTGCCTCGCAAGTGCAAGGCCCTAAATTCAATCCCGGTGTGACACATACAGTGCTGGGTGTGGTGACTCACGCCCACCAGCCGCCAATACCACATACCACAGTGCCGGGCGTGGTGGCTCACGCCTGTAATCCCAGCACTCGGGAGGCAGAGGCAGGAGGATTGCTGAGTTCGAGGCTTGCCTGGGCTATATAGTGAGCTCAGGGCCAGCCTGAACTACAGAGCGAGACCCTGTCCCAAAGAAAAAAAAAAAAAGAACAACTTCTGGCTAGATGAAACCCTAACAAACTTGGACAGAGCTCTCTTGTATCAAGACAATGGAAAAAACTGGGCTGGAAGTAAAAAATTTATAAAGGCATGAAGACATCAAATAGAGCAAAGAATGGAATCTAATAAGCCTTTTAGAACAGCTCTTATAAGCAAAGTCTTCCATCAGTTGGTAATGCACTTTACAGTCACTGGTGTTGTCCAAGTCCGGACATGGTAGAACAGGTTAACTGCAGGGAATTTGAGGATGTTAGTTTTAAAATACTACACATCATACTATTGCCAATTTCATATTACTTTGTATCTCAGAATATGTACACTAGCTTTCCTTTTGCAAAGTATCCTTTTTTTTGAGACAGGGTGTTGTTTTGTAGTTCAGGCTGGCCCTGAGCTTACTATGTAGTCCAGGCTACACTTGAACTGACAGCAACACTCTGCCTCTGCCTCCCAAATGCTGGGATTACAGGGATGAGCCACCACGCCCAGCACTGTGGTATGAGGTACTGATTGCTGGTGGGTGTAAGTCACCACGCCTGGTACTGTTGTATGTGGTTACTGGGAATTGAACTTGGGTCCTTGCACTTGCAAGGCAGACTGAGCCACTGAGCTAAATCCCTGGCCCAAATATCCACCATTTAAAATGTTATGTACATGTCGTAACTCCTTATGATGGATCCAATCATATGTACTGTAAATATGTACTAATACTTTAAAAAAATCATTTCACACACTCAAAACAAATCCCCATAAAAAACTCATTATGATCATTTTCTAAATTAGTTATTTAAGACTAAGATTTAATGCCTGTATATTTTTTGGGGTAGTGGAGGTACTGGGGTTTGAACCCAGGGTCTTCTCAGTGAGCTGCAGTCTTAGCCTCTTTATTTTATTACTGTGTCTTCCTGGGTTGCTAAAATGCCCAGTTTGGGCGTGAATTTATGAACCTCCTGCCTCAGCCTCTCAGAATAAGATTACAGTCCTTTCATTACACTTAACAACTGTGTAGCTTTGGGGAAGCTGCTCAATCTCATCTAAAAAATGGGTATATTTAAACAGCTAACTTTTGAACTGTGAAGGTTAAATGAGCTAATACATGACTAGAACATTAAGAAACCCCCAATAAATGCCCCTAAACACTATATCTCAAAAAAATCTCTCTGGATCCTATCTTTTTGGGGGTACATACTGTTAATCATAACCACCTTCATTTGGTACATTATAGAGAAAATCATACAGAGTTTAGGATACTTTTTTCCTACCACTTACAAATAATGAAAGTAATTTAAAGAGTTTTTTATCAATTAAAAATTTTGAGTAATAAAACTGAATTTAAAAAAATAAGCGAAATAGTTGGTATAAGCCAAATGTCTATGGTATCCCAAGTTGTTAGGTATCATGTAGATAAATGTATTAATATAGCTCAACATATAAGAAATTCTTTTTTTTTTTGAGAAAGGTCTCACTTTGTAGTTCACACTGCCCCTGAACTCACTATGTAGCCCAAGCAAGGCTTGAACTCACAGCAATCCTCCTGCCTCTGCCTCCCAAGTGCTGGAATTACAGGCATGAGCCGCCACGCCTGTATTGCTGTATGTGGTAACGAGATAGAACCAGGGACCTTTTGTGCTTGCTAGGCAGGCACTGGAACCACTGAGCTAAATCTCTGGCCTCAACATATAAGAAATTCTAACCAAATGTTAAAACAGTCTCTTGAACAAAATGTTTCAGCAAATGATCTTCATTACCAGGAAAGTCAGAGAATATTTTAGTTCAGCGTACAACAAGCTATACAATTTAATAACTTGGCACAAAGATACTCTCTGGCACAATGTTTTACAATCCCTTTTAACTTTTACAGCAAAGACTATTATTTTATTGACTCTATCTCTACTGAGTAGCTGATAATCTCTAAGGAGAAAGCTCAGGAAATCTGTATCACAAATTTCCCAGGTCACTACTTTCCTAAATTTCATTAGTTTTAGAAAGATAGAAAAAAGAAAGCTGTACTTCAGAACTCTAGTCCTATAAAAACCCCAGAGAAGGGGGCTGGAGGGTTAGCTCAGTGGTTCCGGTGCCTGTCTCGCAAGTGTCAGGTGCTGAGTTCGATCCCCGGTAACCACATATAATGCTAGGTGTGGAGACACGCCCACCAACAATCAACACCGGATACCACAATGCCGGACGTGGTGGCTCACGCCTGTAATCCCAGCACTCAGGAGGCAGAGACAGGAGGATTGCTGAGTTCATGGCAGCTTGCCTGGGCACCATAGTGAGCTCAGGGCCAGCCTGAACTACAAAGTGAGACCCTTGTGCTCGCTTCGGCAGCACATATACAAAGTGAGACCCTGTCTCAAAAGCAAAAAAAAAAAAACAAAAAAAAAACCCCAGAGAAGATTGGCTCTATTTTTTTTTTTCCGCCAGCAGTGCTTGGGGTTGAACCTAAGGCCTTTTACACACTGGACAAATGCTGTACCATTAAGCTACATTCCCAAACCCAAGGCTGCTTCTGTTTGCCACAGACTGTCAATAGAGAGAATAATTTAGAGTAAGAAGTAGCAGGGTAGTAGTTTGGTACTTGCTTTCAGTTTGGTACTTCTACAGTACTCAGTGGCAGAGTGCTTAGCTAGCACGAGAGGTTTTCATTTTCATTCCAAGCTCCAAAAAAAAATAACAAACTATTTGTAATACTGACTTTTAAAAATAAAAAAAATTTCAAAATACAAAACTGAGTTGTAGCTCAGTGGTAGAGATTGCCTAGCATGCAAGAGGTCCTGAGTTCAAGTCCTACCACATACATATACTCACACACATACACACAGAGCAGACACAGTGGCTCATATCTGTAATTCTAGTAGTCTAGGAGCCTGAGACAAGAGGATCATAACTTTGAATCTAGCCCCCATTAACTTAGTGAGACTTTGTCTCAAAATAAAAAAATGGGCTGGGATGTAATTTAGTGCCAAGTCCTTAGGTTTGCAATACTAGGGACTGATCTTCAGTTCAATCTCCAGTACTGCAAAAATAAAATACAGTAACTAAAAAAAAATTTTTTTTTGAGATAGAGTCTTGCTGTGTAGTTCAGGCTGGCCCTGAGCTCACTATGTAGCCCAGGCAAACCTAGAACTCAGCAATCCCTCTGCCTCTGCCTCCTGAGTGCTGGGATTATAGGCATGAAACCACGCCCAGCACTGTGGTGTGTGGTACTGATAGCTGGTGGGTGTGAGTCACCATACCCCATATTGTTGTATGTGGTTACGAGGGGTGAACCAGGGACCTTGCACTTGCTAGGCAGGCACTGGAACCACTGGGCTAAATCTCTGGCCCTAAATTTTTTTTTTTTTTTGAGACAGGATGTTGCTTTGTAGTTCAGGCTTAGCCCTGAGCTCACTAGAGAGCCCAGGCAAGCCTCGAATTCAACAATCCTCCCAGCTCTGCCTTTACCTCCCAAGTGCTGGGATTACAGGCGTGAGCCACCACACCTGGCACTGTGGTGTGTGGTACTGATTGCTGGTGGGGATAAGCCACCACACCCAGTATTGTTGTATATGGTTACCTGAGATCAACCAGGGACCCTGCACTTGCTAGGCACACGCCTGAACCACTAAACTAAATCTCTGGCCCAAGTAATTAAATTTTGATTGTAATAAGGCAAAAGCTCCATTTAACTAGAAAATCTGATGTGGGAATTGAGGAAGACTTTTCTCTCTTATATGGCTAGGGTATTTTATCTTACAGAACAAGATGGGGAATTTAAAATGTCAAAAAACAAAATCAAAAACAACAAAAAAAAAACCAAACCCCACAATGAAGTGAATTCTGTGTATACAAAAAAAGTGTGAATTTAAAAATCCTTCATATGCTTTTACATTCTTCTTCATTACCTTGTTTCTCCTTCCTTAAACTCAGAAAAAGATTCATACTTCTCTGTGTTTCTAACAATTACTGAAAGCATGTGATCTAGAAATAAGCAATAATGCATATTAGTTCTTGTATTAGAATTTTTTTAAAAAAATCAGTAAGTCTAGTATGGTGGGGAATGGCTGTAATCTCAACACTCAATTGAGGCAGGAGGATCTAAGTTCAAGGCCAGCTTGGACTACATAATGAATTCTTATCTCAAAAACAAAACTAAAATGTGAGTTATTTTAAGCTTATATTATAGTTACCACTTGGTTGATTTCTCTCTTCACTTTAGAATCTTTTTTTTTTTTTGAGACAGGGTCTCGCTTTGTAGTTCGGGCTGGCTCTGAGCTCACTATGCAGCCTAGACAAGCTTCGAACTCAGCAATCCTCCTGTCTCTGCCTCCTGAGTGCTGGGATTACAGGCGTGAGCCACCAGCTCGGCCACTTTAGAATCTTTATTAATTTTTTTATTTTTATTTTTTGAGACAGGGTCTCGCTTTGTAGTTCAGGCTGGCCCTGAGCTTACTATGTAGCCCAGGCAAGCCTCAAACTCAGCAATCCTCCTATCTCTGCCTCCTAAATGCTAGGATTACAGGCGTGAGCCACCACGCCCAGCTTAGAATCTTTATTTACTTTAAATAAAGCATACTTGTAACAGAGAAAAGTAAACACATCTGTGAAAAAAAGGTGCTAGCCCACAGTAGCCGCTATTTTTTCCATGTAAATAATATGCATACTTATACAAGGAGGGATTGAAACACTCAGGTATAGGTTTTCCTATACTTCAATTTTTTCATGTTCACAAAACAAGACAAATTACCGTGCAAAACAGCATCAGCAACTTTCAGCCATAGCATCAAAATAGTAAGTTAGCCAGCAAGACACTTTGCAGCCAAGCTAGATCCTACACAAAAAGTCCCTTTGAACAAAGAAAAATGTTTTGCTTTTGTTTTTTTAAAAAAGGCTGTAACTGGCAAACTTTTTTCCCTCAATGCTTGTTCCAAAGTTCACTATTATAACTTCCATTCCAGATGCTTACTGCATTAGTCACATTGAATGCAAACATTTATAAATGCAAATGTGCTTCCAATTCTGAGTGGTGGATAGATACTCTTTTCCAACCTTGTTGTCACCTGCTTTACTCAAAGCATTTTCTAGTGTCCACTTTTTTCAAAGGTTTCAAAAGTGGAAACCAAATTTCAGTTTGATTTTGTGTATACTGGAGGGAGCACACTCAAGACATGAGAGTAAATTATATTACTGATAGTCAATAGTATTTTCTGCCTCTTTTGCTCTATCATTTAATTAATACCAAATGCAAAATGACATCTCTTAAAAAGTCACTAGCCAGGCCTGACAGCACATGGCCAGTACTCTCAACATTAGAAGTGTAATCCCAGCAGCCTGGGCTACATGTGAGTTAAAGGCCACCCTGGACTATACAGCAAGACTTGTTTCAAAAAACCCAAAACCCCCTAAAATCTCTCAACCCTAATATTGTTTTCTTGATCATATGTTTTACAGGTGCAATAGTTGTAAGCACCGTCTCTGAAATTCTTGGTCTGTCAGTGTGTGACCTTGAGCTAATCATTTTAAATTATAGTTTCTTGAACTTTAAAGAGCTAGTACCTTTCCTCCATAGAACTGGCTGTGAGAATTAAATGAGATGATTTACAAGTACTAACCACAGAAAAAGCTCAACAAAAATTAGCCATATTCAACATGCCAATATCTTTAGTAAAGTACAGTAAAACATCATTAAAATTTATTCGTTGGTCTAGAAGCTCTCTCAGGGACTAGGCTGAAATTAAACTCTGCTTGATGGTAAAGGGAATCCACAAGCCAAAGACTCAAGGACTTAATTTGGGAGTACAACTTTTCAAGGAAGGTACATTTCACTGACACTGTAGTCACAAATACACTCATAATAAAAACTTCCTAATCTATGTACCTGTATGCAGGGCAGCAGTACAATTTAATAAATTTCACGTAACTTGCTTTTGAAAATTTTGACTTCCTTTTATTCAGTCTAAATGAATGACTTTTTTTGTATATTACATCTCCCTCGAACCCAATAATGATAACTACATATTCTAGGATTAAATATAAGTTATAGCCAGGGGTCATGGTAGATGCCTGTAATTGCAATAAACTGGGAGGCTGAGGCAGGTGGCCTGAAAGTTCCAAGTACTGGTGGGCAATTTAGCAACTGAGTGAGAGACCATGTCACAAGAAACGTGAAGGGGTGCTGAGATGTACCCCTGGATTTACATCCCAGTACAGCAAAAAAAAGTAATTTGCTGTGAGGGACAGGGGAAAGAGGAGATGGATTGCTGCCAATTATGGACTCAAGGCTTGTGCTAATGGTGTAGTCAGTCTGGAAAGCCTATGAGGGACTGAACTGGTTCCAGTATTTCATGCCCTCCTTGTGGTTTTAATACCGTTAACCGAGTGTACCAACAACTTCCTCTTCCCTTATTCTTATTTTTTACTTTCTGGTCTTTTGAGACTCGATCTCCTTCTGTAATTCAGGCTGGCCTTGAGTTGACTATGTAATCCAGACTCTCCTCAAACTCACTGAGCTCCTCCTGCCTCAGCCTCCCAAATGCTGGCATCACAAATGTGCACCACCACACCCATGCCTTATTTTTATTAAAGCAGTGTAGAAGTTACTAGTCTTGGCTACTCATCATTTCTAATCATCAGTCAAGTTGTTCCCTTGTTCTCTCAAACAACAGGCTGACTTCCACTCTAATAATGAACTGGGATAATTTTCTCTGTGTTTATTTGCAAGAGAAAATTAACAGAGGCTAAAAACTGGGACATTTTCAAGGATATAGCTTTTTTTGAGGGACAGGGGAGGGACTACTTGAATCCAGGGCCTTCATATGGAGCCACAGCCCTAGTGCTTTTTTATTTTTTAAATTTTGAAGAAGGGTCTTGTTAAGTCATTAAATTGTCCAGGCTAGACTCAGATTTGTGATCCTCCCGCCTTACCCTTCCAGAGTTTTGGGATTACAAGCACGTGCCACTCCACCCAGCTGATATATGTATGTATGCATGTGTACATATATGTATATATACTTATGTATTGACAGAGTCTTACTGGGTAGCCTAGGCTGGCCTCACACTTGTAGTAATCCTTCCTGTCTCAGCCTCTCAAGGTCCTAGGAATTACAGGTATGTGGCACCAATTTCTTATAGCATTTCTTTTTTTTTTTTTTTTTTTTTTTTTTTTTGAGACAGGGTCTCGCTTTGTAGTTCAGGCTGGCCCTGACCTCACTATGGTGCCCAGGCAAGCCGCCGCGAACTCAGCAATCCTCCTGTCTCTGCCTCCCGAGTGCTGGGATTACAGGCGTGAGCCACCACGTCCGGTATTGTGGTATGCGGTGTTGATTGTTGGTGGGCGTGCCTCCACACCCAGCATTATATGTGGTCACCGGGGATCGAACTTCAGGACCTTGCGCTTGCGAGGCAGGCGCCGGAACCACTGAGCTAATCCTCCGGCCCTCTTATAGCATTTCTTATAGCACAGGGTATCGCGCGAGTATTCAGGCTGGCCCTGAGCTCACTATTTAGCCCATACATGCCTTGGACTCAGCAATCTTCCTGCCTCTGCCTCTGCCCCGAGTGCTGGGATTACAGAAGTGAGCCACCAAGCCTGATACCGTGGTATATGGTACTGAGTGCTGATGGGAGTTAGTCACCATGTCTGGTATTATTGTATGTGGTTACGAGGGACTGAATTCAGGACCATGTGTTTGCTAGGCAGGTGCCAGAACCACTGAGCTAAATCTCTAGTCCCTCTTATAGCACTTTGAACTGGCTCTTTAACGCTGTCCTGAATCTCTACTAGTCAAAGCAATTTTTTTCTTGATTGTTTGAGACAGGGTATCATTATGTAGTTTAGGTTAGCCTGGAACTCACTATGCAGACTAGGTTGACCTCCAACTTGTAGTGATCCTCTTGCCTCAGCCTCTTAAATACTGGGATTATAGACATGTGCCACCATGTCTGGCTTCAAAGTAATTGTCTGTTTGTTTTTTGAGACAGGGTCTCGCTTTGTAGTTCAGGCTGGCCCTGAGCTCACTATAGTGCCCAGGCAAGCCACCGCGAACTCAGCAATCCTCTGGTCTCTGCCTCCCGAGTGCTGGGATTACAGGCATGAGCCACCACATCTGGCATTGTGGTATGCGGTGCTGATTGTTGGTGGGCGTGTCTCCACACCCAGCA
>PVIC010045492.1:0-14602 GCA_004025085.1 Thryonomys swinderianus
GGTAAGTTTGAGTCATTTAAATTCAAATGCACACACCTTGAGGACACACTCAGAAGTAAAATAAATAGGTCACAGTTGTGCAAATACCATATTTTTTCTCTGGTATATGAGAATCTGAAGATGTAAATGAGTTCTAGACTGCATGATAAATATTGTGAAATAGAAAATATTCAAAAAGAAAAGGGTAGGGGAAAGTAATTGAGGAGAAAAATAATGTGATGTTAAAAAAAGAAAGAAAGCGTATGTATATGGGGGCAGGGGAGGTTGTAGGGTGCCTAAGAGAATGGGTAAAAATGAGAATTAACTCAGGTCATATACTGGCACAAATTCTCAATGTTGAGTGTGATCGTAATGTGTATATAAAATGTACCAATAAAGAAAAAAATCGACGGTTAAAAAAAGGAAATAAAGCTTGTGTATATAGGGGCAGAAAGGGGAGGCAGGCTGGGTAGGGGAAGGGGAAAAATGAGAATTAAGTTGTGTCATACACTGGTACAAATACTCAACGTGGACTGTAATTGTGATGTGTATATACAATGTACCAATAAAAAAAAGTACCAATAAAGAATTCAATTTAAAAAAATAGGATGCATGGGGGCGGGAGATTTAGCTCAGAGGTTCCGGAGCCTGCCTCGCAAGCTCAAGGTCCTGAGTTCGATCCCCGTAACCAAATAAAACAATGCTGGGCATGGTGACTCATGCCCACCAGCAATCAACCAGCAATCAGCACCACATGCCACAGTGCCGGGCGTGGTGGCTCACGTCTGTCATCCCAGCACTCGGGAGGCAGAGACAGGAGGATTGCTGAGTTTGAGGCTTGCCTGGGCTACATAGTGAGCTCAGGGCCAGCCTGAACTGCAAAGTGAGACCCTGTCTCAAAAAAAAAAAAAAAAAATAGGATGCAGCTTATGGTTTTGCACCCTTAACTGCACGTTTGCTTTTCAAAGTTTCAGTTAACCATGGTTAACCATAGTCTGAAAATATTTAGTGGAAAATTTCAGAAATAAACAGCTTGTGAGTTTTAAATTACACACTATTCTGAGCACTGTGCTAAATTGTCATGTGATGTTATTCCACCATGCTCAGAATGAGGATCTCTCCCCGGCCCAGTGTATCCATGCTGCACACACTATCTACTACTCCTTAGCCCTCTAGTTATCAGTCTGCTGTAGGAATATCAAGTGCTTGTGTTCAAGTAATTCTTATAATACTTGATAATGGCCCCAAAGTGCAAAAACAATGATGCTGGCAATTTTTATTACAGTATATTGTTACAACTGCTCTATTTTATTACTATTGATATTAGTCTCCTAATATACTTAATTTATAAATTAAACTTTAATACAGATGTGTACGTATAGGAAAAAACAAAGTATAAAAGAGTACTTTTCAGGTTCAAGGAAAACATACACTGGGAGTCTTTGAATGGATTCCCTATAAATACAAGGAATTATTATGACATCTCTGGCCACTCAGATAAGGCAGATGAAATGAAGAACAACTTACTATCTAATCTATCTGTGAAAAGCAGACACACTGTGCGTACAACCATTTGTAGTTAAATGGGAGATGGTGTTTAAAAATAAAGTTACTTCTATTGTTATTAATCACAATTTGGCACATTTATAGAGGCAGCTTCAAACTTAGGAGCAGACTAATATATCAAAAGTTCATATGCAAGGTAGCTGCTTATAAGTTATTGTTTATAACTGTTACAAAGAAATAAAGTCTTGCGTGGTCATTCTGAGTTCAGTACAGAAAAAAATCTACTTAACCCGAAGTGCACACCAAGGCACGCTCACTACGGAGGGAGGAGAACACGTCAGTGGGAAGGCGCATTCGGGAGCATCCGGTGTGCACCTACTCCTCACTGCAGTTGGATGAGGGATCCCAGAAGCTTCTGGGCAGGAACAGGCTCCCTTCACTTTGGGAGAGAGGGACAGAAAGAGAGGGGGAGACGGGCCAGCAATGTATATAACAGAAGCCCCCAAGACCCATCACTGCCCTGTCCACGCCCTTCTCTCTCTCTTTTCCTCCAAAGACAAGCGAACATCTGCTTGGTTTCCCCTTATTCCAGATGTTTCCATCTGCGGAGTTTTCTCTCTTCCTGATCCACTGCAGAAAGAAAGCAGTTCTCTTGTTCTCAGGCAGGCACCCAGTCCTAGGCAGTTCTCTGCGGAAAACAGGCAGGGAACAGTCGGGTCCCTGTGTGTCCCCTCCCCCCTCCCCTCCCCTCCTCTTCCCTTCTTATACCACTAGGGAAAGACTGACACGGCAGCAGGTTAGAGTTCACAGAAAATGGGCTTCACCTGAATCCATACAGACCTCTATTGCCAGGTATTTAAAATTTATTAGAAAGCACCCATATATATTTCAGTTACTATAAATGAAAAGATTAGGCTGAAAATATCAACATGTAAACTGAGATTACCTCTGCTAAATACACCGTTTTAATAGTAAATGTTTTCTACTGTGAAAAACTTACAAGGACTGGCCTATCCCAGAAAGATTTGCAAGGATATCAGAGAAGACCCAGGCCTTGTTAGAAACGGCAGTAATTAACATAACTATTATCTCTTTAATTCTATCCAAAAGACTTTTTAAAAGCATGGTTTGAGGTAGGCTTTACGCACTAGAAGCAAACTTCCTTTAACAGAAATGCAATTCAGAAATTTAGAACTTAAGGAATACATTACTAAAATATCTCCAGGAACTTACCCCATCATTAATAGAACTCGGGGATTTCCGGGCCCTGCCGGCGCTCACAGTGACTGCCCAGCCTGTATGGGTTCCAGTCAAACTCCGGGAATTGGCTCACGTCCAACAACAACGAGCGCTTGCCAGACTGTCAGTAAGGTTTTATTTTCCAGGAGCAGTTAATGAGGATACCAGCTCTTCTAGTAAGAGGAAAGAGCAACTCATTTTGCCGGGGGGGAATTCTAGGGTGGTTTGACCCAGAATGTGGCAGCTCAGTGGCTGCTTAAAGTTAAAGCAAAAAAAAAAGATGGACGGGAAATGAGCAAAAGCATCGTGGAAGAGAGACTGGAAAAGATAGAGGGGAAGAAAATGATGAAAGGTAAGGCTGTCGGTTCCCTGGTAAGGATCTGAATGGCTCTCAGCGGGGAAGTAGACCAGTTCTCATGAAAGGCAGCAACCTGGGATGGGACTCTGGTCTTAGGAGAACATGTGAGGCTCAGCAGGAGAGAACCACTGTGTAGGGAAGTCTATTCCAAGGTCTTAGAGGGAGACAGCCTAGAAACGATACAAGCAGAGAAGCAGGGTGGAAGCATTTCTCTTTGGCTTGGCAATTCAGTGAATTTGAGAACTGAAGAGGGGATGGGCAGAATTTTAGGTGATGTGAAGTCTTTTTAGCTGTCGAGATAAAAAACAAGAAGAGAGCTCTGAGAAAAGAAACTTACTTAACCTGCAACATTCTTCACAGCGGGTTATATCTCATTAGGAACTAACTTTTGGTTCTGAAGTTGAGTAGTGAGATCCGTGCAAAATTATCTGTGCTTGGGAGTCACAGCATAGGCCCACATCAGAGGCAGAGGGAAGGTAGGGTATTTTCTGACAGAACTGAGACAACAAGAGGGATGATAACAGAACGATCTGGAACGCTGACACTGTAAAGTATGGTGAGGGTGCTATATGCATCTGTAGTTGAGCTACTTGGGAGGCTGACTCTTGGAGTCTCCCAAGTTAGGGCCAGCCTGGGCAACACAGAGAGAGCTTGTCTCAAAATGATCAGTAAGTAAAATAAAAGAGGGCCAGCGGAAGATGAGTTTAGAAAACCAAAAGTGAGCAGGAGGAGGACCAGGGAAGCCAGTCCTAGGAGAGGCCAGTCGAGAGCGCTGGGTCAGGAGCACTATGTGTCTACCACTGATGTCTGGGGCTTCCTTGTGAAGATGCAGCTGTACCACTTACTGGCCAAATAACCTCCAGCAAGACGTCAACTCTCCCTGGCTTCCGGTTTGTCTTCTAAAAGTCCAAGTCCTAACAATGGGCTCCCAAGTCCTATAGGTTCTCTTAGACTTTCCCTCTATGATCACAGTTTTCCCTCTTATGCCAACTTGACCAGGCACAAGTCCTCAAAAACACCAGGTAGGTCCAAGCCCCTTCCCACCTAGATATTATCTAGAACAATATCTGGTGTGTAATTAGTAAGCATTCAATAAAAACATGTGGAATGATATGAAAATGAGGATACTGATGATACATAGGGCTGTTGTGTGGAGTTAAATGAGGACATATATGTATAGTGTCAAATAGAGATGTGTGGCATATAGCAATCATGGTTACCTGATAAATGTTAACATAATGATATTTTTTCCATTTCAGGTTGAAAAATGTTAAGTCATCATTGAGTAAATTTTCTGATTTGAAGAACATTATTAACTTTTAGGGAAAATGAGAAAAAAACAGATCACTGGAAGTCAAGAAGTCAGTGTAAAAAGAAATAGAGCAAACATTACAGATACTTTGTGGGTATTTAGCAGAGAAGAGATTATGATGTATGGGAGGTCCAAGGAAGAAGATTAGCTAACCGCTTCCTTTAGGCAAGCTGCAAGGAAAAAAGAAACAGCTGTCCTAGAGCTCTCTTCGCCTTTCAGACACTGAGGCAACTGCCCATTCCATTACCCACGGGCTATCCCTACTGCATTTGAGATGACCCATCAGTTCCTCACCTCAAGAACCTTCAGCTTCTCATCACTTCCTCCACACTGATGGAGGATCTGGCCCCAGCGTCCCCATTCAGTACAGGCAAGCTTCTAGGTGTCTCTAAATTCTATGTGGACAGCCCAGCTCTACAACTCTTGAACTTCCTCAGTCTCCTAATTCTACTCACACACTCCCCTTCCTGACAATCAGCATCACCCAGACCTTGAGCTCCTAGACTCCTCTTCGACCTCAGCCCCTCCACTTCCAGGTCTCTCATTCCATCTTTCACACAACACCCGCTCTCCAGATTTCTCTATTTCCTCTCTATCCATCACCCTCCCCCCTCCTCCCGTTATTTCCTTCACAAAGCACTCCTAATCAGTGTGACTGTTCAACTGCTCCTCTGTCTTGAACATTCTCCCCTCTTTACCATTCTATTAGGCATAGCGAGTAAGCAAAAGAAATCCTACAGGTGGAACAGTTAGGCTTGTGGCTAACCCACCCACTTATCGGCACCATTTGAAGAGGGCTCAGTTACATGTGTGTGTAAAGGGGCCATCAACCAAAATAATGTTCTTGGCCCCTCACACACCTCTCCTAGAAGGGGGCACACTCAGCTTGGCCACTTCTAGATTTCTTTTCCCCAGGAGACAGTCTGTCTCTAGGACACATGTGTCTTGTCTGTCTCTGCCATGGAGAAAGGGGCCTTTCTCTGTGGGGGAGGCCTGTGACGTCCATCTGTTCCAGGAATGGACAGATGCATTTGTTTAATTCAGGATTAGCAAACTCACTTGGCCTTAACTCTAAACTCTTTTAATGTAATTTGTTTCATGAGAAGTATAGCTAATATTTCAATCCCTATCTGACTCCCATGTTTATATCTTGTCTGGAAGGTGAAGAGAGGAGTGCTATTTATTGGCTACCCTAATCCCTAACAGACAGCTTCCAACTACTGGAAATAATAGTACAGTTGCTAGGTTTTTGAGCTCTGCCTTTGTGGACCGAGTAGACAGAGGCACTTGGTAGCCCTTTTAGGAATCTCTGGTCAGCTCCCTCCCTGGCCTCTGAAGGAGTTTAAACAAACTTCCTCTCCTTTCTTTAATCTCTTTTCCTTCACTTTCTCCCTCATAATTGTCACTACACCTCAAAATTATATCCCTTCACCTCACTAATCCCACATTCCATTAAAAAAAACAATTTTAAAGAAAAACAGGTTGGATCTTCTACGGCATTTGGAAATAATCTGTTAATATTTTTCAACGGGAGGAAAATGCGAATCTGGGTTGATGTGAAGATCAAAGAGCCAAATTTTATATTAATTTCATTTAATTCTAAACATTTATTTAGAACTATTATTACATACTATATTAAAGCAATCTGTTAAGTGCCTTGGTCAGGAAAGAGTTATCCTAAGAGCAGGGACTCTATTTGCAAATGAGAGAAATCCAGAAAGAAAGCAGGGGATTTAGATAACCCTGCAAAAAAGCTGGAATCCAAGCCTTGTGAATGTGGAACCTGGACTTCTTTCATCTCGCCTGCCCACTCTTCGCGCTGGTTTATTGGCTCTCACTGCACACAGATTTCTTACACATGGATCCCTTAGTTCCCAAGTTTCATGCATGAAAGTTGTCACTCCCTGCGAAGTCAAACTCTTCTTCACACTTGCATTTGAATGAAAACCCCATGAAACAATCTATTTTGGTCTTTGTAGAGTTCAGGTCCTTCTGACAGTAGCTCATGGGACAGGGTGAAAGAGACCGGAGTCTGTTGATAAGCAGTAGAAGAGAAGAAGGAGAGGGACAGTCCCCAAGAAGAGAAACTGATTTCTCAGGAAGAGACGCAGGGCACAGGGAATACCAGCTGAATTCACAAAAGTGGATCAGAAGTGGGTTTTCTCTCTCTAAGTTCTTATAGATGAAAGTACTGAATTATTCCTACCATTTGAAACATACTGAACATAGCCGATCAAATTTAGTTTGTTTTAAAGATATTCTTTTAAAAGTCTATGTAATAAGTGCCTCAATTCCCCAAAGTCAACAGTTCTGACACCACAGAATGAAGCATAAGCCATTCAATTAAGACTGTTTAGAAGAGCTTTTTCAGGCAAAATCCCTAACAACATAACAACTGGAGTCTAATTCTTCTTCCCTTGTGGAACATCTAGAAAAGCAGAATGCTCAGTCCCCAAAAAGTTTTATCCCTTTTTCAAGCTCCAGACTCTTAATCCTTCATGCGATTTTTTTTCTCCTCTCAAGGACTTGACCTTCAAGTCCTCTTGAGGATCAATATCATAGAGTTATCTCAGGAGAACTGGGGGGCCAGCCTCTCAGCAAAACTGTCTGGACTCCATGAACTATCCCTCTAAAAAATTATTGGATTTTTTTTCCTGAACTACTTAAACTATCTCTAAAATTCACCATAAATACAAAAATGCTATATTACAAAATTGTTTCCCAGCATAACTCACTAATTGTGTTTTGGGAATTGAATGAAAAACAGTCTACACTTAGAGTAAAACTATTTAAACCATCCATCATACTTCATTAATTAATATCCATATATCTGGCTTGTAAAAATGACCAAGAGCAGTGATAAGATATGCCTATTGGCTGCTATGAGTTTGGTATGAGTCCAGGATGAAATATAGCATTTAGAAACTTTTAAAGCAATTTGGCATTGCAATCACACTCAATGGTATGATCAGTAGGCTCATGTCACTAAACAGGGAATATACTAGATGGGATGTTTTCCAGCCTACATGAATGAGTCATATGTTGTTCTGAACTCTGTAATAAATGGCATAATTAATCACATCAGTCTGTACTGGTTTCGTAAACAATCATAGCAAAGTGCAGATCAAACATAATGAGATATCACTGCATACTCATTCGAAGCGCTATTATAAAAAGTGTTGGTAAGAACATAGAGAAATTGGAACCACTGCGTATTACTGGTTTGGAATGTGAAAAGGTATAGCTGCTACGGAAAATAACTTGGTGGTTCCTCAAAAAGTTAAACATAATGATCCAGCAATCTACTTCTAAGTATATACATAAAATAATTCAGATGAGGGACTCAGTAGAAACTTGCACAGTAACGTTCATATTCCTAATTGCAAGAAAGTAGAAACAAATCAGATCTTGGAAACAAGGAACCATGGTAAGTTATTTTTTTTAGTGGGCCCAGAGTGTTTGTAATGATGAAAAAGTTCTGAAAATGGTGCTGTCTGGACCGAATGGTTGTTGTCCCCCAGAATTCCTACAGTGAAACTTAATCCCCAATGTGATGATGTCTGTAGGTGGGGCTTTGGGAGCTAAACAAATTGTGAGGACAAACCCCTCATTGATGGGCTTCTGCAGAAAAAAAAGCCCAGAGACCATCTGTGCCTTCTCTGATACGTGAAGTGGTAACAAGAAGAGGACTGTCTGTCAGTGAGGATAGGGTGTCCATAAGGCACTGAATCTGCTATGGTTTTGATCTTACATTTCTCAGCCTCCAGATCGATGAGAATTGATTTATTTTAAATTGTTATTTTTGTATCAGCCCATGCCCCAGTACAAAATGATAACATTCCTCATGGGGAGTTGGTACATCTACATAACATCTCTTAATTTTCTTCATCCCTGCTCTCCTTCAGATTTCTGTGGCTTAAAATTGAGTATTTACAATATTTTGTGACAGCAGCCTGAATGGACGAGACACATGGACAGTGGTGATAACCATACAACATTGTGGATATATTTAATGCCACTGCATTGTACACTTAAAATGATTGTAAAGGTAACTTATTATATATTTTAATATAAAATTCCCTTATCAGGGCCGGAGATTTAGCTCAGTGGTTCCAGCGCCTGCCTTGTAAGCGCAAGGTCCTGAGTTCGATCCTGGTGACCACATAGAATGCTGGGCATGGTGACTCATGTCCACCAGCAATCAATACCACATACCACAGTGCCGGGCATGGTGGCTCATGCCTGTAATCCCAGCACTCGGGAGGCAGAGACAGGAGGATTGCTGAGTTTGAGGCTTGCCTGGGCTACATAGTGAGCTCAGGGCCAGCCTGAACTACAAAGTGAGACCCTGTCTCCAAAAAAAAAAAAAAAAAAATTCCCTTATCAGCCACAAAATTTATTCTTTATCACATCACATGGTTCTGGAATATATATTCTGTGAGATTCTAGATGAAGTAAATGAGAGAAATTTGTATATAATGTCACAGACCAGAGGTCATAATGCTTACCCTCACATTACTGCAAAAATCCTTAATAAGAGATTTTCTGTAAGAACTTCAGAATCCTTTAGCTTAACATCAACTGAGCCAGAGGAACTACTGAAACAGGGTTCATACCTTCACATGAGACTCAAGTAATAGTGAGATAGTGTTACACTTCGACTGTGGCCCTGTCATCTAAACTGTCAATCTTCCACAGTCCCCTCAAGAGCAGCGCCAACCCCAAGGCACACAAGGCTAATGGGAGTCAAACAGCAAGGGCTGCCTTCATCCATTCTTCCTTCCAGCTTCACAGGAAAGGATACATTTCACACTTGTCTCTCCAGGGTTGCAAGTTAAGACAGTGATTTACTAGTTAGGGGTGACCTCAAGAACAAAGTCCCTCATAGTGTAGGGCAGGCATGTGGATGACATTAAAAAAAGAAACAGGCTTTTAGGAGACAAAAGAGTGTATAGTGCAAGAGCCATATCGATGAAGCCAAATACCATCACCCCATCACATTTAGAGGTCACAACCTCTCTACTGAGAAGGTTACAGACCTAGAAAGAAAGGAAATACCACAAAGTAAAAGGTCATGAGCAACCTTTGCACTCATTCCTAAAGACCATGACCTGAGTGACGTAAGTACTTAAAATTTTCAGCTGAAGTGAACTTCACTTAAGACTATCTGCTGATACTAAAACGTAAATGAGAAGGAGGAAGTAGGAATTCAAAGGGGAAAAAAAGGAAGAATCTGGTGGAACTATCACCACCACTCCTTTTATCCTTTCAAATTCATTAGGTTCTTAATCCAAGTTGGGGCCACCTTCATGATCACAGGGGATTTTTCCCCTCTGTAATTCAAAAAAGGTGTGAAGAAAACACTGTCTTCAAATAACTCTACATTTTCAACTTAGTAATCATGCACAAGTGGAAACCACATTTTGTCTTCAAGGAATGTTTGTAAAAAATATACTCAAAATAATAAATTTTCCATGGATACTGCTTCCTGTATCCAAGTTAATGTTTGCTCTAATTTATACAATAAATCTAATGGGCAACTTATCTCTCCCAAACAGCACCTAACACATTCTTGGCATCTAAAAGGAGTTAACACATTGCATATGCTGCTCATGTTCACAAGACAACCTATCTGAGGAAAAAAGTCACCAGGAAAAGAAAGGAGAGGGAAGGGTGGACACTGGAATGCACAGGGCCCCCCTTGTGGCTGCAGGGGACCCTCTCCTCAAACCCCTCACAAGTTTTTGAAGATAAATCCATGTGTACTTAAGGACAAGAAGTACTGAGGTCCGGTAATAAGTCTGGGGCTTTGGAATTTCTACCACATTTAATTATACTAACCTAGCCCTGAGTCTGCATAATTTGTGGGAATAGAGAGTGATCACACTTAAAATAAGTTGAGCAGAATTATTGTACGATAGGTAGAGTTTCAGCCTGGAATGAAGAAAAAGTTCTCCAAGTGGAGGATGGTCCTAGTTGCACAAGAGTTGAATGTATTTACTGCCACTGAACTATGCATTTAAAAATGCTGGATTCAGTCCTTAGCTCTATAAACCAAGAGTTAAAATATTTAACTTTATGTTATATGTATTTTACCACAATGCAACAAAAAGTAAATTCAGTTCCATTCCAAGGTCATACAATGTGTCCACGACAGAGCTACAAGTACGTCAGTGAGGTTCAAAGACCATAAACTTTCTGCTCTGCATCTACAACAATAAAGATAATGATGACAATGATTCTTAACATTGTTGTCCTCATTACTGCTAAATTCCTGGGTACTTTCACTGAGCCAGATACTATTCTAAGCAATTGATGTATATGTACAAACTCATGCCTTCCACCAGCTCTCTGGGAAAGTACTCCTCCTAGCTACATTTTCTGTAAGGGAAAATGAAATACACAAACATAAAACAACCTGCTCAAGGGCACAGGGTTAATAAATGGTGGAGTCAGGAATCCAACTGAGGCAGTGTGACCCCAAAGCCTCTGTTCTTTATCACATGGCTGCACCATCTGCTGGTGTACAAGTCTTAGCACGTGCTATATAAAAACATAAACCAGGGCCGGAGGGTTGGCTCAGTGGTTCTGGCACCTGCCTCACAAGCGCAAGGACCTGAGTTCGATCCCCGGTAACCACATATAATGCTGGGTGTGGAAACACGCCCACCAACAATCAACACCGCATACCACAATGCCGGACGTGGTGGCTCACGCCTGTCATCCCAGCACTCGGGAGGCAGAGACAGGAGGATTGCTGAGTTCGCGGCAGCTTGCCTGGGCACCATAGTGAGCTCAGGGCCAGCCTGAACTACAAAGCAAGACCCTGTCTCAAAAAGCAAAAAAAAACATAAACCAGGTCAGCCTCAAGATATAGCAACCAAGAGTATCATCGGCATACAGTAATGTTTAGATGGGTTAATAAAAGTCAGTGCACACTTAGGCTCTGAAGAGAACTCTCCAAAGACCTGCTCAGACACCACTTCCCATGTATCTGCCATGTACCATGACTCCTGCTCTCTTGGAACCACCTGGGCCAGCATGGTAGGTACTATATGCACAGACTCTGCATTATGGCTAAAGCCCATGTCTTCATTCTCATTATGGCAATGGGTGACCACAAATGTGTTCAGACTCTGACATGCACCCACTATTTTAGGACTAGCATTGTGGCTAGTGATATGCTTTCAGTGAGTTTTTTAAATCCATTATGAATAGTTTAAATAACATATTAATTACAGCATGATTCAATGTAGCCAAGATATGGGAACAATACTAGTCCCAAGTGTCCTTCAATGGATGATTAGAAATATAATATATGTATTTACTATATACATATACTATAAAAAGTTTATACATTTACTATAAAAAGTTATTCAACCCTGAGAAGAAAAGGAAATTCTGTGATTTCTGACAACATAAATTAACCTGGGAGACACTATGCTAAGTGAAATAAGCCAGACAGAGAAAGAAAAGTATTATATCATCTTACTTATATGTGGAATCTTTTTTATTGGTATATTTTATTGGTACATTATATATACACATCACAATTACACTCCACATTGAGAATTTGTACCAGTATATGACACAACTTAATTCTCATTTCTCCCCTTCCCCTACCCACCCTACCAACTCCTGCCCCTATATAAACAAGCCTTATTTCCTTTTTTTACCATCAATTTTTCCTTTTCTCATTATTTACCCCTAAACTCCACTTCCCTTTGAATATTTACTATTTCACAATATCGATCATGCATCCTAGAATACATTTACAACTTCAGTCTCTCATACCAGAGAAAAGATATGATATTTATACATCTGTGACCTATTTGTTTCACTTATGAGTATGTCCTGAAGGTACGTCCATTTGAGTATAAAATGATTCGATCTCATCATTCCTTATGGCAAGGTAGTACTCCATTTTATTTTAAAAACCCCATATCTTCTTTATCCAGTCTCCAGTTGATGGGTATTTGGGTTGTTTCCAAGATTTAGCTATCACAAACTGAGCTGCTATAAACATAGGTGCACATACGTCGCTGTGATAGGAATCTTGTAATCCTTTTGTGTGTATCACCAGCAGGAGAATGGCAGGGTCAAATGGGACCTCTAATCCTAGTTTTCTGAGGAATCTCCACACTGATCTCCATAATGGCTGTACCAGTCTACATTACCATCAATAGTGGAGAAGGGTTTCTTCTTCTCCACAACCTCGTCAGCATTTGTTGCTGACTAATTTTGAGATAGCAGCCATTCTTTGTGGAGTGAGATGAAATCTCAGTGTTGTTTTCATCTGCATCTCTTAAATGGCCAGTGATGTGGAGTATTTCTTCATATATTTCTTAGCTGCTTTTACATCTTCCTCTGAAAAGTGTCTGTTCATTTCAGACACCCATTTCTGGATTGGGTCTTTAAATTTGGGGGGACTGATTTTTTAAGCTCTTTATATATTCTAGATAGTAGCCCTTTGTCTGAGGAATTACTGGTAAAGATTTTTTTCCCACATTGTTGGTTGCCTTTTTGCTCTGCCAGTGGTTTCTTTTGCTGTGCAGGAGCTTTTTAAATAAGATGAGATCCCACTTGTTAATTTCTTCTGCTAGTTCTCATGCTATAGAGGTTTTGTTCATAAAGTCTTTCCTCAAGCCCATGTCTCCAAGAATTTTTACCTAACCTATAAACCTGTTTTGCAGCAGGTTTAGAGTTTATGTTTTAATATTTAGGTCCTTAATCCACTTTGATTTTAGTTTAGTACATGGTGAAAAAGACGGATCTAGCGTCAGTCTTTGGCAGGATGAATCCCAGTTTTTCCAGCACCATTTGTTAAAGAGGCTACCTTTCCTCCATTGAGGATGTTTGGCTCCTTTGTCAAAGACAAGGTGGCTTAGTGTATCTGGAGTTGTTTCTGGATCTTCTAATCTATTCCACTGATCCTCAGCTCAGTTTCTTTGCCATATATGTGGAATCTTAAAACAGTGAACTCAAAGAAGCAGGGAGTAGAACGGGGTGGGGAGCAGTGGGTCCAAGGGCTCAGAACAATGGAATTCTGATCAGGAAGCATAAACTTTCTGTCATATATGGCTAAATTCTGCAGCTCTAAAGTTAGCACAGTGACTACAGTTAATAACACTGGACTATACACTTGAAATTTCTAAGGGAGTACATCTTAAATATTCTCACTACACGTACAAAGAAAGCAATGTGAAGTGGTAGGTGTGTGAATTACCTTGATTACTGTTGTCATTTTACTGCAGACACACACTATGTATCAGACCTTCACGTTGTGCTCCTTAAACACAATTTTTGACAATTTTAATTTGTCAATTATACTTTCACAAATCCAGCAAAAAATAATATTATCTTCTATCCTTTGAAGATTAGCTTTGTAACCATCTAGTTCTGGAGTCCTTGCCAATGCTAGCTTTTTAATTGTGTATCCAGTCTCTTCTACAGTACTTCATACATTCATTTCTATTTCTGGTGTTTTAATTTTGATAATTTACATTCTGTTAAGAAATCATTCTTTTCAGCCGATTTTCAAACTTTTTGCTGTGAGTTTATTTGCTACAAGTCTCAAAATAATTTTAATTTATTTTGTAAACACTGGCTTTCCATTTCTTTTTTCCTTGTTTTGCATTTTTCTATCTCATTTTTTCCCTTAAATTGGGCTTTCAATGAGATTATTATCTATTTTAGTGATATTTCCAAGAATCGGCTTTTCAATTTGTCTAATTCTCTTTCTGTAAATTTCAGCTTTATCCTTATTAACTTATTCTTCTTGGCTTTTATTTTGTTATTCTTTATTCCCTAAACTGAGTAATAAGTTCCCTTGTTTTCTTTATTCTTTAGTAAGAAAATAAAAATTTTTTTCTGAGTGCAGCGTTCATTTCTGTGCTTAGACTGTCTTGTGCTTAGTTTGTTTTTTTTTTTTTTTTTTTTTTTTTTTTTTTTTTTTTTTTTTTTTTTTTTTTTTTTTTTTTTTTTTTTTTTTTTTTTTTTTTTTTTTTTTTTTTTTTTTTTTTTTTTTTTTTTTTGCTTTTTGGAGACAGGGTCTTGCTTTGTAGTTCAGGCTAGCCCTGAGCTCACTATGGTGCCCAGGCAAGCCGCCGCAAACTCAGCAATCCTCCCGTCTCTGCCTCCCGAGTGCTGGGATTACAGGCGTGAGCCACCACGCCCAGCATTATATGTGGTAACCGGGGATCGAACTC
>PVIC010045493.1:0-14610 GCA_004025085.1 Thryonomys swinderianus
ACAGGGTCACTTTGTTGTAGTTCAGGCTGGTCCTTAACTCACTATGGAGCACAGGCAAGCCTGGTACTCACAGCAATCCTCCTGCCTCTGCCTCCCAAATGCTGGGATTACAGATGTGAACCACCATGCCTGGCAAATAAATTTAATGGCAGATTAATTCTTGAAAGTAATATTTTAATTTCTTTTTTAATTTTTTTTTTTGAGTTATCAGGATCAAACTGCGGCCCTCATGTTTCCAAGGTAGGCATGGAACCACTTGACCTAAATCCCTGAACTTTAAAAGTATATTTTTAAGAAAGTATTCAAAGATAGCTACATAGAAAAAGACGGAAATAAAACTGGTCAAAATAATCAGCTGGGTGTGGTGGTGCATGCTTATAATCCCAGCTCTCAGAAGGCAGAGGAAGGAGGATTGTGGGAATTTGAAGCCCAGCCTGGGTTACATAGTGAATTCAAGGCCAGACTAACACACATAATAGCGTACTATCTGAAAGTCCCCTCCCCTATGGATATAACACCAACATCAAGTTGTAAGAATAAAGTAAAAGAAATTAAACATTTATTTCTCAAATTAACTACATTCTCTCCCAACCCCTTTGTCAAGAATATTTCCAAAGGTAGGATATAAAATCTATTGAGGAAAATGGTGCTAAAGAGGATCAACATAATTATTATAAAAAGCCCATATTAATTTCCCGTGTGTGTGTGTGCATATGTGTGTGCATGCACATGCATGCACACACTCTCATGTTTGCCCTTGGTGGCAGTGAGGATTGAACCCAATGACCACAAAGTAAGTACTGACCCATCTCCAGCCTTTTAAAATTTTTTTTTAAATTTGACTGACTATAGTACAGGAAATTGAACACAGGAGTGCTCTACCAGTAAGAACATCCCAGCCCTTTTTACTTTATATTTGGAGATACAGTCTTGTTAAACTGCCCACTTTGGCTTCTAATTTATAATTATTCTGGCTCAGCCTCCTAAGTAGAGCAGCTGAGATGACAGGCTGAGCCACCACACCAGCTAACAACCCTTATCAACGAGCTTCTTCTGGGCTGCAAGTCTTTAGGTCATAAATTTCAAAACTATCTTAACAGAAAGATTTCTCCTCAAAACATTTCTTGAAAGACAATTACCCATTCTCAATCTATCATTCCCCAAATCAAAAACATCAGATTAGTAGAGCATATATAAAAGTACAACACAGAACTAAAATTCCACAATTCATATTTGAAGAGGTAAATAGAAACCAGTAGAAGAAAATATTTGTGCTGCCTGGTTACAAATTTACGATCCCCAGTCTCAGTGCTTCCAACAATCAATACTTCCCTAGTCCACTCATTATTGTATACTCACAACATTTTATACTTTTTCAGAAATTATACATCTCTCTTCCATCCATAAATCTGAGCTGATGACCCTGACTCTGGTTTCACAACTTTCACCTACTTCTTTATTTCCTACTAGGAGATGAATTATCTATGTACCTTTTCTCTTTTTTGGATATTGGTATCAAACTCAGGACCCTGCACTTGCCAGGCAGGTACAGCATCACTGAGCTATATCCCTGGCCCCCAATATGTACCTTTTTCAAACTAAATTCAAGACTTATTTGTAAATGCCTATTCCATCTCAACTGCTATCTCCTGTATACTCATTACACTCATGATTTAACCCCAACTATCCCACTAAAAGTGTACATCGAGTACACCAATGACCTACATGTTGCTAAAATGAATATCCAATTCTCACTTGACACATAAACTCCGTTTCATAAAGCTGATCCCTCTCTTTCACGCCGGAAATACTTTCTTTCAGTTTATCCCCCTTATCTACCTTGCAGGCAGTTCCTCATTTAAACACCTCACATTTAACATATAAACAACTGAATTTCTAATCCTTGCTCCCAATTTGTGCTCTACTCATGGTCTGTTTTTAATTTCAGAAAATAGCAACTCTGTTCCAATTGTCCATACTTAAACCTTGTGGTCTTTTTGACTCTTTTTTCTCTTACACTTTTAAATTTTAATCAGGAAATCCCACTGTATCCACCTCCAAAACATGTATTCAGAATCTAACTACTTCACACCAACTCCATTTCAATGTTTATCTGAGCCACTATCACTTCCTGCCTAGACTATTCCAGGGAGCCTTGCTCTCTGCCTTCGTCCTTTGTAGACTAAAGATTATGAACAACATAGCTAGACTATTCTCATTAAATGTTAAGTCAAACTACAACATTTCACTGTTCAAAATTCTTCGATGGGCCGGGCATGGTGGCTCACGCCTGTAATCCCAGCACTCGGGAGGCAAAGACAGGAGAACTGCTGAGTTCGAGGCTTGCCTGGGCTACATAGTGAGCTCAGGGCCAGCCTGAACTACAAAGCGAGACCCTGTCTCAAAAAAAAAAAAATTCTTCGATGGAACCCATTATTTATAATGCCTTCTAAGACAGTATAGCATCTGGGCTTATATAACTCCCTAGCCTTAACTCCTACTCTTTTTTTAAACTATTTGATTCCACAGTCAAACCTAGCCAATCTTAGTTAAAATAGCAGTCCTCTCCCAGAACTCCTGAGCCTCTTTACTTTGGTCCCCATTAAGGAAATTAGGTTGCTACTATTTCTTTACTTAATTTACCTATTTCAGAAAAACCTTCAGAATCAAATGTTGACTTTATATATAGAGTACCAATTACATACTATATAAAGAAGGCAAAGAAATCTTCTTAACTTACACCTTTAACATGTTCAAAAGTGACATTTTTCATCTGAACAGGATCTACTGCAGAATCAAGTCCTGTAGTTGTCCGGAAGCGAACTAAATGAAAGAAATAGATATTAATATTCACCAGAATAATAAAATTGTATCTAACATAGTTTTTAGATGCAGAAAGCAAAGCTTAAAAAAACAAATCAGAGAAATCTTAGTTCAAACACAGTGAATCAAAGCAAAGAACAGAAACTAGGTCTTCTGGATTTCTAGTCCACCTCTAAACAGTAAATGATTCACATTAAAGACGCATGCTTTTATGTTGTTCAGTTAAAATCAAGAATTATTCTCCTCTTCTCCTTGTAATACTTAATGATAGAAACCTTAAATCAGTGGTTATCAAATTTCAGTATCAATTTTAAAAATAACAAGAACTGGGCTGGAGATTTAGCCTGGAGGGAGGGAGGGAGGGAGGAAAAGAGAGAAAGGAAACAGAGAGAGAAAGAAAGAAAAAAAGAAATTAAGAAACAACTAAATCATAACTGAGAAAGTAAATGGAACCACTTAGATATAACATTATAATTACATTTCAAAAATGGAAACTGAAGTGCCGGGTGTGGTGGCTCGCGCCTGTCATCCCAGCACTTGGGAGGCAGAGACAGGAGGATTGCTGAGTTCGAGGCTTGCCTGGGCTCCATAGTGAGCTCAGGGCCAGCCTGAACTACAAAGTGAGACCCTGTCTCAAAAAAAAAAAAAAAAATGGAAACTGAAAAATATTGAATTTTCATTTAGTTATTTTAACAAAAAAAATTCAATTTATGGACCTGTCTTTGAAACACAAATTTGACTTTCACAATTACTAACAAGTTATATATAATGTTAACATTTGATCATTCAACATGCATCTTTTTTTTTGACACAAGGTCTCGCTTTGTAGTTCAGGCTGGCCCTAAGCTCACTATGTAGCCCAAGCAAGCCTCGATCGAACTTGGCAACCCTCCTGCCTGTGGCTCCCGAGTGCTGGGATTACAGGCGTGAACACTGTGGTATGTGGTACTGACTGCTGGTGGGCATGAGTTACCACACCCAGTACTGTTTGTACATGGTTACCTGACTGAACCAGGGACTTTGCGTTTGCTAGGCAGGCACTGGAACCACTGAGCTAAATCTCCTGCCCAATATACTTCATTTAACAGCCTGGAAAACCAACCACTAGGAATGAAAGACCTTGTAATGCAATCCCCCAGGAAGTCCTCACCAGGTGCCATACCTATGAACCTAAAGTTAATAAACCTCTTTTCTTGCCATAAGTATTTCATCATAGTAACACAGAAAGGCTACATCATAAAACTATAAGTATAGAAAAGGAAGAGTATTTAAAGAAATAAAAAAGTAACATGAACGATAAAAGAGCCTTTACCAGATAAAAATGGATTTTTTAAGAGTCCATAAATGCCAAGTAGCACTATAACAAAGAGAAGTAAACGAGTTCGCCTTAGGGAATCTGGAAGAAAAACAAAAAGCCTTAAATCAAATGCCACCAATGACATAGTATACCTTAATGAAATGTAAATATCAATTACTCATAATGACACTTTTATCATATGAGATTTTGGATGTTGGCATTCTTGTGTACAACTTCATGGTTTCCATTCATCATCCTTTTCCTCTTCAAGAAACCACATATGCTTCTGTCCCCTCCCTCCTTCCCTGCATCTCTCCCTCCCTCCCTCCCTATCCTCTCTCTCTCTCTGTCATTCTTTAAGTTTTTTGAGACAGGGTCTCACTTTGTAGTTCAGGCTGACCCTGAACTCACTACATAGCCGAGGCTAGCCTCAAACTCACAGCAACCCTCCTGCCTCTGCCTCCCAAGTGCTCGGACTACAGGGGTGAGCCACCACGCCTGGCCTATCTCCCTTGAGAAAGTTAAACTGCCCATAGTATTTGCACTCAATATAGCTTAATTTATAAATATAGTGGAATAAACCTGTGTGAAAATGATTTTTTTTTTTAGAAGGGATCTCACTATGTAACCCAGGCTTATCTCAAATTCATGGTGACCCTCCTGCCTCAGCATCCTGAGTACTGGGAAACAGGACAAGTGTAGGTTTTTCAAAACTTTTCAGATATTCCTCTCAAATCAACTTACCATTGGTTTTTTGTGTTAATGCTTGAGCTTTCAGAAAACCTTCTGCAAAACCAGTTTTAAATGCATCTTGATGAGCTTCGGGTATATTTTTAGTTTTCATAAGTTTGTCCAAATTCTCAACATCTGATCCTCTGTCCCGCAAAAGAAACCCCTAAATATATGAACACAACAATATTTACTATATGGACAGTAACACTCCCCATTTATATCATGATTACCCGCTAAAATTAATTAGAAGTATAGAATTTCAATTGTATTTTCAATGTGAACAGATACAGATTCAACATGAAATTACTCAGGATACTAACACTAGATTGTATATGCATGAAAATCAATTATGAACATAAAGTGGCATGAGTGTACACTAGACTACAGAAAGCACTACGTCACATAATTTTTTTTTTTTTTTTTTTTTTGCTTTTTTGAGACAGGGTCTCGCTTTGTAGTTCAGATTGGCCCTGAGCTCACTATGGAGCCCAGGCAAGCCTCAAACTCAGCAATCCTCCTGTCTCTGCCTTCTGAGTGCTGGGATTACAGGCGTGAGCCACCACGCCTGGCATTGTGGTATGCTGTGTTGATTGTTGGTGGGCGTGTCTCCACACCCAGCATTATATGTGGTTACCGGATCGAACTCAGGACCTTGTGCTTGCGAGGCAGGCGCTAGAACCACTGAGCTAACCCTCCGGCCCCACATAATAATATTAATAGGCATGGTGGTATACACCTATAATCCTAGCACTTGGGAGGCAGAAGCAGGATTGCTTCTAATTCAAAGCCAATCTGGGCTACAAAGTGAGCTTACAGCCAACCTAAACTACAAAGCAAGACCCTGTCTCAAAAAACCCCCCAAGGGCCAGAGATTTAGCTCAGTGGTTCCGGCGCCTGCCTTGCCTGAGTTCAATCCCCAGTAACCACATACAATGCTGGGCATGGTGACTCACGCCCACCAGCAATCAATACCACATACCACAGTGCCGGGCATGGTGGCTCACGCCTGTAATCCCAGCACTCGGGAGGCAGAGGCAGGAGGATTGCTGAGTTCAAGGCTTGCCTGGGCTACATAGTAAGCTCAGGGCCAGCCTGAACTACAAAGTGAGACCCTGTCTCAAAAGAAAAAAAAAAAAAAAGAAAATAGTATTACTAGGGTTTTAATGGCCTAATGTTCTCACCACCTTATCTCTACCAGAGGAAAAATTTCATTACCTTACTAAGATAAAAATGTTACCCTGCTTATACTAGGCTTACTTCTAAAGATGTAAAAATAAATATTAATGATCCTATAGTTTTTAGTCTATCAGAAAAAGATACATAAATAACTTTCTTTAAAAATAATTTTGCTGTAGGACTGGGGATTTAGCTCAAGTGGTACCACGCCAACTTTGGATGGACAAGGGCCCAAGTTCAATCCTCAGTACTGCAAAAAAAAAAACCAGAAAAATTAATTTTGCTGGGAATGGGGATTTAGCTTGGTGGTTCAAGTATCTGCCTGGCAAGCTCAGGGTTCCAGAAGTTTGACCCCCCCCCAAGTACCACATACCACAATGCCAGGCGTGATGATTCATGCCCATTATTCCAGCACTCTGGAGGCAGAGGCAGGAGGATTGCTGTGTTGGAGGCTAGCTTGGGCTACACGGTGAGCTCAGGGACATGAACTAAAAAGCAAGACCCTGTCTCAAAAAACAAAAGAAGAGGACAGGGGACAGACTAAACAGCACACTGAATATGAGAACAGAAAACCAGAAGAGGCCAAACAATGCAATGCCTGCCCTGACCACCAGATTGAGCTGGATCATCATTTTATTATTGAAATATTTTTATTTCTTTGACACATTGGGGATTGAACCCAGGGCCTCATACATAGCAGGCAAACATGCTACCACTGAGCTACATGCCCAGGCTCTGTATTATTTTAGAAGGAAGGACCGATAGATGGGTGTGGAGACAAAACAAAGATACCAAGACTAGGGTTGAATATGTAGCTCAGTGGTGCACTGGCTGCGTGGCAAATGCCAACACCCTGAGTTTGATTCCTGGCACCAAAAAAAAAAAAAAAAAAGAGGAGCAAGATTATAGGCAAGGAGAGTAAATGAATAATAGAGTGATCCAGACAAGAAATGGTTACTATATATAATGGCAGTAAAACAAAAAGAAATGAAAACATTTAAATACTTAAGAGGCTGGATCCAAAGGATCCACAATGACTAATAAATACGGGAAGTGCAGAAAGACAGACCAATCTTGAATGATCACCAGGGTTCTAGCAAGGGTGAGTGCTACCTCTTTATATGAGGTACACATAAGCATGTGTAGGTTGGCAGGAAAAATAAAATCACCAGCTGTGTAAGAATCAAACAGAAATAAATTGGGCACCCAGATAGTTGTAACAAGTAATGATTACAGGACCCATTAATTTCTTTTTTTTGTTTGTTTCCTGGGATGAACTCAGGACCTCCCACTTGCCGGGCAGGTACAGCACTACTGAGCTAAATCCCCAGAAATCATTAATTTCTCATTGTCAATAGAAAGAGCAAAAACTTCATTGGCCAACAAAGAAATCAAATATTAAATTTCTAGTCTTAATAATTTGAAAATTATTCCTTTCTAAAACATTAAAAAAGGTATAATTGCTGGGTGTGGTGGTTTATACCTGTAATCTCAGCACTCAGGAGGTAGAGCCTCCTGGGCTACATAGTGAGCTCAGGGCCAACGTAAACTACAAAGCAAGACCCTGTCTCTTAAAAAAAAAAAAAAAGGTCTAATTACCTTCACAAATGATGGTGCTATATTCTGTGTTTCTGCTAATCTTTCAGAGGTGGACTGCAGACGTCGTGTCCTTGATTTCAAAGTTTTAAAACCCCGAGACTGTATGAAAACTAAACAAAACAGTACCATTTACTTTATAAATTGCTAAAACTAAAATGCTTAGCACCATAAAGTCTGATAGCATAACTGTATGTCTTAGTTTAACTTTTTTTCATAGTTCTTTTGCCTCATTTCAATAAGCTTTTCACATTTTGTTTACCATCCTTCTTGCAAAAAAGAACTTTAAATATTTTATTTCATGTTCATAGTGGAATTTAATAGGGTCATTTCACAATATAAACTGGAAAATAGTACAGTAATTCTGATAAATTTTTTCTGGTCCCTGGTCTTTCTTTTTCTGGTCTCAGGTCTGGGGTTTTAGCTCAGTGGTTCCAGCATTTGGCTGGCAAGCTCAAGATCTGAATTTGATCCCCAGTACCACACACCACAATGCCAGGCATGGTGGCTCATGCCCATATTCTGTGCACTTAACAGGCAGAGGCAGGAGGACTGTGTGAGTTCAAGGCTAGCGTGGGCTACACAGAGACCAGAGCCAGCCTGAACTACAAAACAACACCGTATCTCAAAAAAAAATCTTTTTTCTAACCTTCTATTTTCTTTTCTGGTACCAGGAGTCAACTCTGATAAACTTCTAATACTTTTTTCCAAAACACATAAATCACTGAAAAGGATTAAATACAAAATGAATTTTATACTTTCTTGGTAATTAAAAAAAATTGGGGGGTGGGCCAGGGATTTACCTCAAGTACTACAGCGACTACCTTGGAAGCACAAGGACCAGAGTTCGATCCCCAGGTCCACATAAAAAAAAAAATGAGGGGGCTGGAGATTTAGCTCAGTTGTTCCAGTGCCTGCCTATCAAGCCCAAGATCCCTGGTTGGATCCCTGGGAACCACATACAACAACACGGGGTGGGATGACTCACGCCTACTAGCAATCAGTACCACATACCACAGTGCAGGGCGTGGTGGCTCAAGCCTGTAATCCCAGCACTCGGGAAACAGAGGCAAGAGGATTGCCAAGTTCGAGGCTTGCCTGGGCTACATAGTGAACTCAGGGCCAGCCTGAACTACAAAGTGAGACCATCTCAACAACAACAACAACAACAAAATTTGGTACCAGAAATTGAACTTAGGACCTTGCACTCAGCAGGCAGGCCCAACCCCAATGATCTAAATCTCTAGCTCCAAAATATTATTTAAAAAATGAAAAGTATCAAAAATCAGTGTCAGAGGAACTGGGGGAGGGGAAAAGAAAGGCAAAAATTTGATGGCAAAAGGGAAAAAAGAAAACAGTTTATGTATAGGCAGTCTGTTGGGGTTGAAGGGAAAGCAGAATTGAAAAATAAGAATCATCAATGCCGGGCGTGGTGGCTCACGCCTGTAATCCCAGCACTCAGGAGGCAGAGGCAGGAGGATTGCTGAATTCGAGGCTTGCCTGGGCTACATAGTGAGCTCAGGGCCAGCCTGAACTACAAAGCGAGACCCTGTCTCAAAAAAAAAAAAAGAAAAAGAAGAATCAAGATATATTATGTATAGGCACAAATTCTCAATAATGTGATCATAATGTATACCTAAAATATACCAATAAACTTAAAGAAAAAAAATTAAATTGATTTTTAAAAAATTCCTTGTCTGCTTAAAAAGAAATCGTTTCCTAATTCCTCAAACTTCAATGTAACTTTCTCACATTAACCAGTGTTAATTCCATAGCTCCTATTCTATGCTTGCATACATGTATATGCTTTCTGTAAAAATTATTCTAGAAAACAAAACTTTGTAAAAACTGTCTTCTTTCCTTAATAGTATATCACAGACATACCTCAGAACAGGACAGACAGTACTTTCAGTTACATGTATGTCATTTAAGAGTTCTCTGATTTCTCTGACTACCACAACTTATTCAACAATTTCTCAATTAAGGACATTATTCATTTATTATTATTTTGTTTTTCTTTGGTGTGAAAATTGAACCCAACACTTCATATATGCTGAACACATACTCTACCAATGATTCACACCTCAGCCTATTATTTTTTTATTGCTAGAAATAACATAGCAGTAAACATTCTTGTACTTATATCCTTCAACACATGTAGAACAAATTACTAGAAATAAAAGAATAAGTTACCTTCAAAGAAAGCTGTTATTATTTTATGTGCCTAACAATGTGCCTTGTCTTCATACCCTCACCAATACTAGGTAATAAAACTTTTTAATTTACATAAATTTGACTGACAAAAAAGAAAAAATTGGTACGATGTCATACTTGTACACTCCAGATGAAAACTAAGACACTTTTGGGATAGAGATTTAGCTCAGTGGTTCAGGCACCTGCAGAGCAAGTCCAAGGGCCCTGGTTGATCCCTGGAAACCATATACAGCAATACCGAGTGTGGTGGCTCATGCCTACCAGCAATCAGTACCACATAATACAATGCCAAGCGTGGTGGCTCATGCCTGGAATCTCAGCACTTAGGAGCAGAGACACAGGGTTGCAGAGTTTGAGGCTTGCCTGGGCTACACAGTGAGCTCAGGGCAGCCTGAACTACAAAACAAGACCCTGGCTCAAAAAAAAAAAAAAAAAAAAGATTCTTTTGTATTTTTTTTTTGCTATCTTTCTTATCATTCATGTCCTTTGCACACTAATTATTTCTTTATAGACTGTTACAGATAGTAATCTTTTATTTATACTGTACATACATTATATTTACATGTGTATTTAGAGGCATACTATAAATGTTTCAATTATATCCTTTTTGTTAAATTATGTGATACAAGGATGTGTACGTTAATGTAACTATGCTTTTCTTTCTCCTGCTTCCAAAATAAGCACAGTACCACTTGACCACAGTACCACTCACAGATGTGAGCCCCCACACCCAGCATTGTGGTATGTGGTTACTGGGGATCAAACTAGGGACCTTGCACTTCCAAGGCAGGCGACAGAGCCACTGAGCTAAATCTCTGGCCTGAGAAACCCCAAATCTTGAAACAAAATACTAAACATCTTATCTCAAGCCACAGATTTAGTTCAGTGGTTACAGTGCCTCCCCGACAAGCATAAATCCTGAGTTCGATTCCCAATACCAAAATAAACAAACATCTTGTTTCCCAAAGTAATGGCAATATTGAGATATTTTTAAGAAATTTTAAAAGATCTCTTTACATTTCTAGCTTTCTAACAATTTTTAGGAAGCATAGCAATTAAAACAGATCACACACTGAGCTAGGTGTGGTGGCACACACCTATAATCCCAGCACTAGGGAGGCTGAGGAAGGAGGACTGCCACAAATTCAAGGCCAGCCTGTGCAACACAAGGAGATTTAGGCTACATAGTAAGACCTTGTCAAAAAAAAAAAACCAAAAAATTATAAATAAAACATCACATTACTATTTTCCTTCTCTAATCAACATGATGAAGTAACAAATTTATTGATTATTAAATTACTTCTAAATTCCTTTATCATGATTTTTTAGCACATGTCTAGGCTTGGTTGCATCTGATTTTACACAAGATTCCATTATTTATTAAGAAAATGACATATTGTATTCCTCTTTTGTGCTAATAATGGCCAGTTTTTTTTTGTTTTTTTTTTTGAGACAGGGTCTCACTTTGTAGTTCAGGCTGGGCCTGAGCTCACTATGTAGCTCATGCAAGCCTCGAACTCTGCAATCCTCCTGTCTCTGCCTCCCAAGTGCTGGGAATACAGGCATGAGCCACCATGCCCGGCTAATGGCCAGTTTTAGTAACAGCAACTTTTTAGAATAAACAAGACAGCCTAGTCATCTTTCATTTTGTGGGACAGGGGAAACACTAGGTCTTGCTATGTTGCCCAGAGTAATCAGGAATTCATGGCTGAATCATTCATCAACCTCAACCTCCATAGCAGCCTGGACCAAAGGTACCTGCCATCATGCCGGCTTATCTTTCTTTTCCTTTTTAATAGTTTTAGGGTTGAGACTGTAGCTCAATGGAAGAGTACTTGACCAGCAGTGTATCTCACTATATAGCCCAGATGGGCCTCAAATATTCAATTCTTCTGCTTCAGACTCCCACAGCTAGTCTTACAAATAGGTATCATACCTGGATTTAAAAAAAAAAAATTTAAATAATAAACCTGTTCTATATAAAGAATGTAATTTTAACATCATCTGAACTTTGGATTAAGGAATATTTTTTATACATTATTCTTCAATCTATACCCATTATCCTACCTTTCCTTGGGTCAATTTTTTACAGCTAATTATTTCAACACTTTTTTATTATTTGACAAAGCTGGTTGCAGTGGTCCATGTCCATAATCCCAGCTATTCAGGAGACTGAGACAAAGGACTGAAGTCTAAAGACAGCCTGAGCTATTTCATAAAACTTTGTGACTTAATTTTTAGGCTACAATTAGCAAAAAACACATTGAAAGGAGTGAATGTGTATGTACACAGGGAACTTATCTCTGGAAATTTCTGGCTAGGGCACTGATGCCAAAGAAACAGACAGGTTTTGTTAACTGGAAATCACATACACTCATGGTATCATGCTTATTCACAAGTCTGTGATTTGTGGTCCAAATATATTTACCACCACAATACTGTGGAATTAAGTACTGACACTGTATTTTTATTTAAAAATAAACATGGAGGGCCAGAGATTTAGCTCAGTGGTTCCGATGCCTGCCTAGCAAGCACAAGCACTGGTTTGATCCCCAGTAACCACACACAATACTGGGCGTAATGGCTCACACCCATCAGCAATCAATATTACATAACACAAATGCTGGGCTTGGTGGCTCAAACCTATAATCCCAGCACTCGGGAGGCAAAAGCATGAGGATTGCTGAGTTTGACGTTGACGCTTGCCTGAGCTACATAGTGAGCTCAGGGCCAGCCTAAACTACAAAGCGAGACCCTGTCTCCAAAGAAAACACACATGGAGCCTGGTGTGGTGGCTCACATCTGTAATCCCAGCATTTGGGAGGCAAAGGCAGGAGGACTAATAAGTTTGAAGCTTGCGTTGGCTACACAGCGTGCTCAGCACCAGCATGAATTACAACGCGAGACCCTGTCTCAAAAAAAAAAAATAATAATAATAATAATAATAGAGGTCTGGAGATACAGCTCAGTGGTTCCAGCTCCTGCCTCCCAAGCACAAGGTCCTGAGTTGATCCTTGGTAATCACACACAACAATTCTGGGCATGGTAACTCACACCACCAGCAATCAATACCACATACCACAATGCTGGGTATGGTAGCTCACGCCTATAATCCCAGCACTCGGGAGGCAGAGACAGGAGGAGTGCTGTGAGTTCAAGGCCAGCCTGAACTACAAAATGAGACACTGTCTCAAAAAAAGTAAAAATAAATAAATAATAAAAAGAGACATAGAGATTCTTCACCTTCCCATCTTTGGTCACCTTTCACTTATTTTACCAACCATCCCAAAGCCCACTCTAACTCTGAGCTTGGAGTTTTTCTTGAGTTCTAATGGAAATAGAAGTATTCACATCTTTCATGACACACTATCCTAAATTCCATTAAAAATGGAATAGGTCTTTTTTTACTCACAACTAACAGGACAATTTAACAACTATTACTAGCACTGGTAACCAACTAATGAATAATAAGTGAAAATGTGATTTTACTATCAATTTGCTATCATCTACTTTAACTTATTAATACTCCTCTGCTGTTCCTCTTTTTTCTTACTTTAATATTACTTTTTCTTTCATTTCAATGAGCTTCTGATATGTGCACTAGTAAACACATGCCCTTACTCAATGATTTTTTAAGGGGGCCGGGGACCTAAGTGTCATCTGCCTACCTTGGAAGCACACAGGTACGAGTTCAAGCCCCAGTAACACAAAAACAAACAACAACCCCACAAGCAACAACCCCCACGAGTATATTTTTAAATAGTTGTAGGTAAGTTTCCCAAAGTGTAATTTACTGTGATATCTGTCACTCATATCTGAAGTTCATAGCTCCTATTATGTATTTTCCAGACCTAAAATACCGAACTACCTGATAAATTCCAAATACTCTGAAATCCTACTGTCCATTGTAAATGGATGTTCACGACTCCTAGCATCATTAAAATAAATCTTAAAATATTAATTTATTATTTTTTTCAAAAAAATACAGCTGTTGCTTCATACCTGGCCAGGACTGAAGATCTGCACAAATGTTCTGAAGAGTTCTTGGATGTTGTCGAAACAAGCAAGAGGAGCGTAAAGTACTAAACATATCTAAGTGACCTGGAAGAAATTACAAAAAGTTAAGTTTCCTGACTTCCAAACCAAAAACACAAAATCACATGAAGTATTATGAATTTTTATAAATCATTAGCAAAATCACAATATACCTTTTGTCTGTGGTGACTTTACATTCATAAAAATATATAATGCCTTTTTAATTTAATTACTTTAAATTGCAGCACTCTTCATATTGCTATCACTTAATATCACTTGTTTTTTTGCAGTTCAGGCTGGCCCTGAGCTACGTAGCCCAGGTAAGCCTCAAACTCAGCAACCCTCCTGCCTCTGCCTCTGTCTCCGGAGTGCTGAGATTACAGGCGTGAGCCACCATGCCTGGTGGTATGTGGTACTGATTGCTGGTGGGCATGAGTCACCACACCTGGTATTACTATATGTGATTACCAGGGATCAACTCAGGACCTTACACTTAGCAGGCAGGTGTTGGAACCACTGAGCTAAATCTCCGGCCCATAACAAATTACTTTTAATAGTTGATATATAGTTGCCACAACTTAACAGCAATCAACAAAGATGTAAGGTACACAGGTTTACACTAATATTACTTTTGGAGAGAGATAAAGTATGAGAGATAAGGTATGAGAGATAGATAAGGAATTGTTATTCCTTAGAGACAATTTCAAAAGCTTTAAAGATGCAAAAATCATACAAAC